>CM047582.1:21698643-21736816 GCA_026184515.1 Peronosclerospora sorghi | reverse complement strand
ACGAAAAGGGAAGAACGGCGACCCCTAGCTGTGGTGTGAACCAAGACAAGAAGAGGTTTCAGCCACTTATCCGAAAGCTAAAAGATTTCCTTACTTAAAGGTATAACCTCTGTCCTAAAAGGTAAAACCACAACTAAAATACTACTACCCTATAGTCCCTAAATGTACCCCCACAAAAATATGTAAAATACCCAAAGTCGGGTGACTCACCAAAACTTGCGTTCTTGACACTTCTTGAGTCTGATAGGCTGAAAAGACCCCCTTGTTTAAACCAATCCGAAATTAGACCAAATGCCTTGACAAAACTTGACCATAAGTGTGCCAAGTTTTGGGCACGCTTCTCCACAAGAAGAAAATAAACATGTTCTTTAATTAACCTTATATTTGTAACAAAAGCGACCCAGTACTCTGAAGTGGTCCGTCTAGACAAAAACAATCAATTGTGATGATCGGATTAGAGAAGATTTTTGGTCTGGACGACAGACCCAATGAATGGTTAGGAAAGAATTGGGAAGTTGTAGCATGCCTAACTGAGCTAATCTCTCTTTCCATTTTTCACAGCATCACTCACAACGTGAAAGCTTATGAGCCCAAATTCGCAGAACACCCAATGAGATCCTTTGCGACAATAAGTACTTTTTTTTGTGGTAGATCAGCGCCCCCATGGCGTTGACCAGGAAGGACATGGTCGGTCACCTCAGCGTCAAGCCGGAAGAATCAGCGCATGCCGTAACAGAATGAAAGTCCGCCTATATCAAGGCGTTGAGTGTGCTTTCCAAGCTACTGAGCCAAACGTATCAGATGATAGTGCGTGAGTCCACCTGGATTGGGATACGCTGCGCACCTACTTCGTGAAGAAGAGTCTCCACAATCGAGTTCAGCCGCAAGCAGCTCCATGAGTTTACCGTGTCATCTGGCGACAACCTCATGGAGCGTATCGTGCGGTTTGATGAGCTATGTGCCGGTCTCACCGCTGTTGATGAAACGTTGAGTGTTTGGTGATGATGAGAAGGTCGGGATCCTGATTGGGAGCTTTCCATCCGAGTATGATACAATGATCGGGTTGATTGAAGATCGTTAGAGTGTGAGAGTGTGACGATACTGGACACGCAAGAGCTACGTTGACGTGAGTAGAAGGTGATGCAGAGTCGTGAAGCCGAGGAGGAAGCGTTTAAGGTAACCTTGCGCATGGATGGAGTAGCGCGTAGTGTTGGAACGGGGCGTGGTTGTCACGCTTGTTCTAATCAGCTAATTAATTGCAATGGGTACGGTGAAGGCCATAGTAATGGTCGTCGTATTCGCAATTGTGGCGGCTTTGGTCAAGCGAACAGCAGCAGAAAAGGTTTTGGTATCAAGGCCTTTCAAGGTATTTTCTATGAGTGTGGCCGTCTGAGTCACTAGAAGGCTGAATGTCCGTGTATTCAAGGCAATGTCGAGTTTGTTTTCTCAGCCTCATCTTATAATGCCAGTGATGAGTCTACTTGGATACTTTATAGTGGTATATGAGTAGTTAACTTTCCGAATTTGTGGATTATCGTGACCCGGATCGTCACTCGACATCACTGTGGCAAATGTACAACGTCTGGCGGCCAAAGGTACCGGTTCGATACGCTTCTAACTTGAAAATGGGTCGGTCATCTCGTTAAACAACGTGCTGTACGCTCCCAAGCTTGATCGTAAGCTCGACGTTGATGTCGCAAGATGTTGAAATGAAGTTTACTCGCTTTGGTGCTATTGTGTTCTCGAATAGTTATGTCATTGCTGAGATCCCGTGTGTCGTTAATCTGTTTGCTCTGAAGGTTCGGCGCGTGGCGCCTGGATAAGCGAACAATGTGATGTAGTGGAGTCCAGTTCAAAATCAAACACCGAAGTTTCCGGAACTGAACCACCATAGTTCCCAGCCGACCAATTAACGGAGGGGGTACTCTGCAAACCTTCGCCTGTGTGTCGATCAGGTGATCGATCGGCACTGCAGGACGCCGAGTCCAATTCATCACGCGTCTCACCTTGTGTACCCATTGGTATCGGTGGCTACACACTCGGTGAACCGTTGCTTAGTGGAGACTTTAGAGAAGATCGATAAGGATGTACCACTTCTGGGGTACTGACCCAAAATTCCAACGAAAGATAATGCGAAATAGACGATCGGCAAACGAAGCGGAAATCTTCACTCCGAATGCGGTTAAACCTGGCACTTGACGCTCGTGCAAGTGAGTAATCCAGCCAATAGTAAATCCTGGCACTTGATTGCAGAGAAATGAGTAATCCAGCCAGTAAATGTTTCTGGCACTTGACCGCAGATCGCGATGAGTAATCTAGCTAATTCCTGGGACTTGATCGCAGCAGATCGCGATGAGTAACCCAGCCAAAAAAAAATAACCCGCCTCCCTTTAGCGGGGCCGAACTTGAGTGGTGAGTTAACGTAACGAGTGCTCCCTGTCGTGGGGATTCCGGTGCAGCTCTGTCATGGCCGGGATTAATAAGCGTGAGGGGACCCTGTTAACCCTCTGCTCCCATGACTCAGATCGGAGCCACTGGCGACTTACGCAACCCGATGTAATACGAACACTGTATTTAATATCCAATGTACATTCAATATGTAAACTATATATAAACCGTGTGCCTTACCTCAAATCCACGTACAAAACACTCCAAGCACACGATTTGCCCAAAATATTCCGTCCTTTCAGCCAACCCTATCGATCTGCCTTGAAAAGTGGTACACTGGTACAAACTGGTCAAATATTTTCACTTGAACTTCACCACAGCCGCCCCTGAGTCTGGTTGCAGCCGCACAACGGTAGCGGCCCGATATCAAAAACATTCTTCGATTCTACGCAATCTTCCGAGTCCAATGTACCAGGTAAATGCACTTGACTTCCGATCGTCACATATTTCACTAACATTTTTCTTCATAGGCGATCGGCGATCGCACTCTCCGCATCTTCAAACTCCTGACCGATCGGATCATTCGGACGACTCGGGCGACACTCAGATCGTCAAAGAAAAAGATGATCCTCGAGTCGAGGTCGATCGGTCCCAACAAACTATTGATGCTCTCCTCTAGGAGTTGAGAGTTGCGCTCGAAAAGCAGACCGACCGATGTCGCGTTCCATAAAATGCGCCAAGATTCAAAACAACTTTCCATGCTGATCAACGCTATACAAGCGGATCGTTCAGACTTAATGGACGAGAATAAACATCTCAAGGCCTCGGTCTCGCAACAGAACAGATCAGATACTCCAATCCACTGATAACTCCAGGTTAGATTGATCCTCACTTCCTTCTGTATGTAGATCCACTGGTGATCGTTGTCTTCCCGACTGCAGATACTAGTCGATACCGTTCGGCAGGTGTATGGCCACTTCGATCTGCTTCAAAAGATGTTGGAAGGGCTGATCGGCACTAGTCACGACGTGCGTCATCTCGAGATCAAACGATCGCATCTTCAAGAGAAGCTTAAAGTGGTCGTCCGGCAGTGCTCAGAGCCTCAGGGCGATCGGTCGGTCATATACTCCCAACGAATCTAAATGGATCGGCTGATCGCTGATCTAAAGCTCATGATCGACGATTATTCCGACCGAATAAGTGCCTCCCAAGATCGGCTCGGCATTTGGACCCGAGAGTCAAATCGACTCTGGGGAATTGTCCACGGGTGACGTGATGAGTTGGCTACGTGCCTATTCAGTTCGCTGGTCACCGATCGTATTCCTTGCGGAGTATCATCGAGCTCCCTCGTGGACCCACAAGAGCTATCAGCTGGTGCTATTTCCCAACAAAATTCGGGAGGAAATTCTCGCCGTTCATTGGCTGAAATTTTGCCCCCCAAAATTCGCGCACACAACAACAAGCGCAAGGTTGAATTGAGAGGCGTGAGGGCGCGTGAACTACCGGCTGATCCGGACTACGAGGAGAATCCAGTGGCACCCCGTAAAAGAGCCAAGACACCGAAAAATCTCCTGCATGCGACAACGGGCCCGTCCAAGCCAATACAGACCACGAAAAATCAAGCACCTTCGGCACCAAGTGTCGGCAAGCCCAAGTCAGCATTAGCTTCGTCTGGCTCGTACTCTTAGGGTGGATCAACGGATTTGATTGAGCTAGCTTCTGCTCTAGCATGGTCCCGATCCACTCAGCGTCGCCGATCCGCTTCCGCGGTCAAAAAGTCAACGCCAGGGGCAGATCAAGTGGTGCACTCAAAGGGTGACAGCATCCAAGAATCATTGAAGCTGGCTGTTGGGGCATCCAAGCTAACTGTTCTGCCCGTCACTCCGGCCTATATCGTCAACCATCACTAGGGGCATTTCAGATTGACGTGCCTCCGCCTCCTTCGGGTCTGGATGTCAACGAACCATGGTCTCCGGGGCAGGTCGATCTGTTGCGTCGATCTGTTCCGATCAAGCAACAGTTGGCTCGCACCTTATCCCGTCCAGATTACTGGCTCTTCCCACCGGCGGTCAGACAATCAGGTACAACTGTGTGGCGACCCGATATTGTAACCGGATCGCAGGTCGCCCGTCTGTATGACGCCGAGACATGGGAATTTTTGCTGAGCCGAGATCAGAGCGTCACGTTCACGCTGACTCCGTGGGTTGCCTTATTCGTGGGTCGTCTTGAGCAGTATTTCAAAGTTTACTGCCAAGCGATCTGGGAATCGACCCACTACCTGTTGATTCCCGCTGGGCAGGTGAAGGTGTACAAGTATCTCGCGACGTTCCAGAAGCAGCGGAAACAACGTCGGAGTCGGGCGGGCGAAGCTTGGTTGTCGATCTACCAATTCGTGTTGGAGGGCATGCGGGCAAAGGAATGTGACATTGATGTCTTCCTATACCCCGTTATCCTCCATATGGCTAGGAATTGCGCGAAGAAAGCCGGGGATCGGATTGAAGACGGAGCTTGGTACCCCGGCTACCACTGCTAAACCGTAATTAACAACCTGCTGGACGCCCTGACCTCGATGGATAAGGAGCAGCCTTGGCGCAACCAATTTCGTGAGAAGATCGCCGATCACCCAGCCATGACTGTCAATCGGCTATGGGGTGATCGCAGACGCTAACTTGGTAAGCGCCGATCAGGCAATCGTTCATGAACTAATCATCAATAAAAATTCTTCTTTGATTACTCGATCGTCTCATCTGTCTTGGTTTTTAATCTCGTTGATCAAGGTCCACCCTTGCCACATCCACTTGTATCCACATCGAAAGAATCGTCATCATTGTCCCCGAAAAACTTCATATCCACAACCTTAAACCACTTTTTCATCACCGTAATATAATCCATTCATCACAGTTTTCTACACACCCGTAGTTGTAATCACAATAAATATCACAAATTCACACCGGTCAGTATTTTGGTGGAGCGGCTGGCCAAATTTTGAGGCTTGGACAGTCGTTCCCACAGATCCCGGACTACCGACTAACGAAGGGGGTCTTCCGGTTGTTCTGTGACAGGCCTATGTCTTGTTCACCTTGTGTACCCGACGGTTTGGGCGTGGGTCGCTCTCCAGGTGACTGGGGACGTAGATCAGTGCAATTCCGATGCAGATAAACGAATTCGTAGCATATTGACAGGTGTATATCTGGTGGAAAATCGCAGATTCGAGATCCCGGTGAAAAACCGGGGGTCGAAGATCGCAGATCTATGATTGATGATCGACCCAGTTGATATAGTGCGAATTGACGAGATTGCGGATCTGTAGATCGCAGATCGATGATCGATAATCATAGATCGACCTGTCGATCTAGTACGAATTGGCGAAATTGCGGATCTGTTGATCGCAGATCGCAGATCGATGATCGTAGATCGGCGCTGTCTGTCAATCTAGTGGAAATCAGCGAAAGGGTTCTTGATAACGTGGCGGAAGTCTTCACCACTTGATCGTCGAGCTTCTTAAGCCTAGCAACTTAAGAGGAAGGGGGTCGATCTGAACTTTTTATGTGCAGATCGACGGATTTTACAAGAATACACCTAGAGTTCCCAAGGGGCGCTTAAAGCAGCCGAACTTCTGGAGGATAGGTGTAAACCAATGGGGGAGGAGGTGAGAACACTTGGCTCGATCAACACCCCTTAGCCTTTACGAAAAGGGGCAGCTGACACCGCGGGCGGAGTTGAGGACGAGTTCCGTGGAACTTTACGTCTGCCGCTGGGCCAAAAAGTTCACTACGTGCTCCCGCCCGGGACGTGTAAAGGTGCGTATGCAATGAAAGGGAGACGCGAAGTTAACACGCCGTCTCAATCGATGATCTAGTTGATCGGACGCAAAAAGAGACCTTTGTTATTCCTTATATCCTAAAATCAACCAAATACCTGATATCGACCAATCAATTCTACCCATCCTGATATACATCATTAGTCTGTTGCTTACCATCGTGTACCTGTACTCAGCGTCGCTTTTGCTCCGGATGTCCCGTCCATGTCATGACAGTTGCGCAAAAAAAATCTTCTATGCGCTTCTCTACACTGATAGCATTTTATCCATGATATACCATTGGGCGGGTGTCTCACACCACCACCCTTCGACTTGCCTATTGTAATAGGACTCTGCTGGGCCCGCAAAGTAATGGCCCAGCAAATCCACCTTGACATCTTCTGGTCACGGAAAACCACACGCGGCTTCTGCCAGACTCACTTGGCGCAGGATTTTCCTTCCCCACGCTTGGAAACCCGATCCTAGCCCCTTGTAGGTATAGGTTCCGTCAAAGTGTCGTATTTGTAGCTGCTTCTCTTTTAAACTTGGTGATTTGAACAAACCAAAGTGCTGCGGCGGCACGTTTGCATGTCCACCTTAGGTGTTCCATGATGGTAGCGATCATATCTATCACACCTGACTCCTTGTTGTCTTCGTGAGCCTTAGGCTTCTCCTCAAGGTTGGTTTGCCCCACATTTGGGCTCATAACCTGTTCGTTTACGTCCTCGTCTGCCATCGCCACTTATATGCGCAAGGTTCCAGTAGTTAAACGTACTTCAAACACAAACAATAGCGTAACAGCGAAGATAACGTGATAGCACAGCAATAAAATCAATCGCAACTTTACTCCAAATTATCACTCGCAACACTCCACAAAGTAAAAACGTGGGTAACACAGTCTTCCACAGTAAGTTAATCGCTCCACGAGAGAAATTAAAGCGTTAGGCTTTCGGTAGGGCGTACTAACTCCACAAACGAAAGAACTTGACTTGAGGCCGAAGAACAAAAACGAAAAGTGACTATATTAAACTAATTTTAATACTTAACCTAATAAATGCAAGTATAAAATTAGGTATGACCCATAAAATTGGGTACTTACCCAAAATAAATTTTTGTCGAAAAGTTGCATCCGACCCAATTGCGTCCACCATTGGCTGCAGCCGGGGAGAGGATCCTTCTAACAAACACCTCTAAATTTCCTGTCGGAAGTTGACACGAGTTGGGGGCACGTGTAACTTTCCTTAATGACAATTCAGACCGTTAGTGCCTGACTGCCGTTGGGATTGAAGTTTCTCAGAAAGAAGCGCGCCCTACCTGATCAGGGTAGGTGCGCACGAGGGCAGGATGTAATGCGACTTAAAATGTAAAAAATATACTAATTATAAATGCGTACTTAAGAATATAACCTAAAACTTAATATAAAGATAAAATCCTAAAGTACCAAAAATGCATAAATGCAAAAATGGCCACAATGATCGCGCACTACTTGAAGTTTGTATCCAGCCTAACACCAGGCTGCACATACGCGTAGCATAACAAACTTACACAACTCCTTCCGCGAGCATCGTTCCACTTCTTGTGCTAACCATCATCAGCCCAATCCAATCTTGCTGCGTAAGCGTGAGACACGCACCGAACACAGTGGATTCGTCAGAAGATCTGCGATATATCATCACTGGCCACGTGCAGCGGTCTCACCGCTTCGCGCTTGACGTAATCCTTCAGGAACTTGAGCTTCACGTCCACGTGCTTGGAAGCCGCACCATTTGCTTCATCTTCTAACTTCCTTATTGCCGCTTGATTATCCATACGTAACAGCATCGGCATCCCCACTTTCGATCCAATTCCACCAAGTAGATCCTTCAAACCTAGCACCTCTTTGCCACCGACGGCACAGCTACAAACTCTGCGTCAGCGGTTTATACCACGACTGCATCATGTTACTTCCACGTCCAGCCAACAACCATTCCATTTAAAAACACCACGCATCCGCTAAAACTTTTTTGATCATGCTTGTCTCCGGCAAAATCTGCGTCTGTATATCCCACTAACTGCAATCTTGTTTCATCTCTTGACTTGCTCTCCAAACGTAACTTCAGCTCCTTCGACCCCTTCAAATATCGCAAAATCTTTTTCGCCAACTTATAATCACCTTGAGTTGGTGCATGCATGCGCCTTGTAAACTTGTGCACCGTGAATGAGATATCCGGCCTTGTGCATCTTAAATCCATAATAGACTTCCCACTATCGACTGAAAAATTCTCTGGGTTGGTACACCAGCCACTGCATCATTGGGTAAAAGTTTATCATCATCAGCTTCATCACTTGCACTTGTAATCGGTAGTTGCACCGAATTCGCGCGTTCCATATTGTACTTGGTCAGCAATTCATCGATTGTCGCCTCTTGGTCCATCGTATACCCGCACTCTTGGCTTCCACTAATCCGTATGCCTATGAACTTTTCTACCTGTCCGAGATCCTTCAGCTCCAGTACTTGCATCGTCCTGAAACATTTATCCACTAATTCGACCGTTTACCAGGCACTAAAAAATCATCCACGTAGGCTCCAACAATAACAATACCTTCAACATCCTTCTTAGTACGTGTCGGTCATGCACTGCTCGAACTTCAAATCACATAATTTCTTCCGTAACAAATCGTACCACATGCGTCCTGCTTGCTTCAATCCATACAAATTTCTTTCAAACGTAAAGCCAGACCTTTAGTTGATTCCACTTCAAAATTCTGCAACACTTCGTCTTGAATCTTCATGCCTTGAGGTATCTTGAGGAAAATCTCGAAATCCTGTTCTGCATGAGCTTTTGGATATGCGCTCGGCACATCACCGTGCCGCGCCGGCACATTCCACACTTGAGCCAGCACCACTTTCACGTTGCTAAGATCCCTTACTGTCAAAAACGTGAACACAAAATCTCTTCCGTAAATCTGTTTGTTTCCGCGCGCTACTAGACGCGTCTTTTACCGCTCAATAGCTCCGCCTGCCTTGATCTTGGTCAAATATACCCACTTAGTTGGTATAGCCCTGCTACTTGGACACTTGACCACTTCCCATGTGTCCATATCCTCCAACGCTCTTAACTCTGCGTCTTCTGCTTCCTTCCACTTGACGGAATCATCCCTTTTGTGAGCTTCAGCATAACTTCTTGGATCCTCTGCATACTTCGGTCTGGTTCCTACATCATCCGGTCACATCACCGCGTAGACTGCTAGTGCGTGCTCCTCTACTCCTTCTGTCGATTTGTCTGCTTCTTGTACCGTGGCTGTAGCTCCTTCCACGACAGACTTCTTCTTGACTTTCTTGCGCATGAGTGATTCCCTGTAATCCTTGAAACTTTGGGTTTACTGCACTACGCGCCTCGTTTTTTCACCGCCTTCTGCTTCTGTACCTTGTACTTGGATGCGTACACCTTCTGAACGCCCTGCTTCAATGTCACCTTGCTGCTCAAGTCATATTCCACGCGATCTTCTACACTTGGTTCACTGTCACCTATCGTAGGGTCTTCACCTGCTAACGCCTTGGTAACTTGCTCGCTAGCATTCGTATCCAGTGTTTCAATTTGACTAATGTGTCGAGTCGGCGTGAGATTTGCTGTTAGAATGGACCCATTAACTTTCACCGTAAACAGTAGGTTCCCTCGGAAACGCACTTCCATTTTGTCATCACGATGTACGAAGTTACACCCTTTTTGCATTAGCTTCCCCAACAAAATCAGGTTTCTTGCAAACTTCGGTGAATAATAAACCTCTTGCAAAGCTATTGTGGTGGAGCGGCTGATCAAAGTTTTTGACGCTTGATCATGCGGTACCACGGCGCCCGGAATGCCAACTAACGAAGGGGGTCCTCCGGTTGTCCTTGACTGCTTGTGTTTCTGATCACCTTGTGTACCCGACGGCTTAGGCGTGGGTCGCTCTCCAGGTGGCGGGGATGTAGACACGGCAATTCCTTGATGCAAGATTGGGTAACTTGTAATGAGTTGATCGAGGTGCTGATCAGACGTGATCCGGTGTAATCGAGCTCAAATCAGGTGCGAACAGGCTTGATCAGCAGTGATCAGGCTTGGGCAGGCACCGAAAGTCGTTGATCAGCTGTGATCAGGCTTGATCAGGCTTGATCAGGCACCAAAAGTAGTTGATCAGCGGTGATCAGGCTTGATCAGGCTTGATCAGGCACCCAAAGTAGTTGATCAGCGTTGATCAGGCATGATCAGGTGCCAAACGTCGATCAGGTACAAGTTGGTGCGGTCTGCTAGTTGTTGATCGCGGGTCACGAGTTGCAGAGTGTCGATCAGGTTTTGATCGGCGAAGGAGGTACTTGATCAGGCAGTGGAAGTCTTCACTGCCCGATCACGGAGCCACTGAGTCTTCAAACAGCTAAAGGAACACCCAAATATATGTATTCCTAACCTAGACCTACAAGGGGGCGGTAAATTTCGCTTAATCCACCTAGAGTTCCCGTGGGGCGCTTACAGCAGCCGAACTCTAGGGGCCAAACGCGAACCAAACGTGGAGAGGTGAGAGCACTGCTCACACACCCTCAAAACCAAAAACCTTTATAGAAGAAACGCTGACACGGCAGGCGGAGTTGAGGAGTGAGTTCTCAACACTCTACGTCTGCTGGTGGGCCAAAAAATGCACAAAGTGCTCCCGCCCGGGACGTAGAGGTGTATACTAATAAGGGAAGCGCAAAGGTGCCGTCCCGGAAACGATCTGCTAGATCGAACGCAAAAGGAGAACTTTATATTGCTTAAATCCTAATAACTACCAATTTCCTAATATCCACCAATCAGAACTACCCGTTCCAGTGTCCTCCGTCGACCAGTCGACCTGATTTGTCCGTCGTCCGTCGCCGCTCGTCGATGTTCGCGGAGTACCTGTACGTAATCTTCCCATCTTCCTATTCCCTGTCTATGTCCTGAATATGTGCACCACGGTTGTACACCCAACTGTATACGCCGTGGTACCCACAATCCTATACGATTACATACCGATTCTGACCGTAATCGCTCCCCCTAAATCAGGCCCTATAATAATGCCCGATAATAAGGCCCTATAATAAGGCCTTATAATAAGGGCCGTTATTGGGCCCAATTATAACACGCTTTACGACACTATCACCGTACTCGGATAATCAATACTTCGGAGACGCACCTTGCCAATCTTAGTCAATTGTATGAAATTGCCATCAGGTAAAGTCATCTTCATTCCATTCGTAACTGTCGTCACATCCTCGAGTAACGTCTCATCCCCACGAGATGGCGACTCGCTCCACTTTCCAGTATCCATGCGTCACTTTCACGCAAATAACTTGAATTCAATACCGCAGACCGCTCTGCACCTGTGTTAATGGTTGCTAATCCGTATTCTTTGTCCGAAATACCTTGCGCTTTCCGGTAACCTTGCTTCCTGTCGAATTTCTTGCCCCAATCTCGGCGGATGTGCCCTTTGCCTCCACAACCATAACAAGTAACCGCATTCTTGTTGTCGTGCACCGTATTTACACTTGTTCTTGGTGTTCTCCGGCTCTTGACGTGATCCTCCTCACGTCAAGAGCAGGAGAACGCCAACTCTTGTGCGTGTAACATGTAGTCCGTGCGCGAAGGATTATATCTTGTCATCATCGCATACTTGAGGCTTGGTACAGCATACTTGACCAGGTTTTCCACGATAATCTTCTCTCTAGACTCGCTCTCGCGTGCCAAAGCCGTGAGGTACAGCAGATGCTCGTTCCAAGAACGTCGTGCATCTTTCTCGCTGGCAAACAACTGTGCCGCCTGTTGATGTGAGATAGTTACCTTGTAAGCTCGCCACATCTGGTCCAACACGTAGCGTAAGGCCTGCGAGACCTTCCACTATACGCCGATATTCGACCGAAAATATCTTGACGCTGCACCGTCGAGGTACTCACAAAGTTTGTTAACTTTTAATCTATCCGTCCACGAAAATCCAGACGAAATCTCTGCTATATCCAGGGCTTCCATAAACAATTATGCCCAGTCCTTGAATCCGGAGCCATGTCCGGGATAAATCTCGATGCCAGTAAATTTCTGCACCGTTTACTTTGGAATCTTGTAAGGGCGCGGCTGCATGTCCTGATTCCCGTAGTTTCCAGTCGCATCCCCATCTTCTGGCATACCACCAGGCACTCCAAGTCGCTCTCGAGGCATTCCCGCGCGAGGCGCACCTCCTCTCTCGATGCCTTCGTCTGACGACAAATCGTCAATTGTAATCCGCTGACCAAACGGCGCGAAATTCTTGATACTCTCTTGGAAAGGTGAATGTCCACCCCCAACCGGTGTACCCTTGACCGTAGCCGGCGAATCCTTTCGCCCGAGGCCTTGGAGCCTCTCTCCCTCCATTTGATTTAGGCGATCATTCATTTTGTCAACTTGTAACAGCAGCACCTTCAACGCGCTCTCAGGGTCGAATACGTCGCCCTCGTCCACGGCAAATAAACGCTAAACCAAACAATACCGCGATAGTAAAGCAATCACCAGCGTAAACAATCGACTTTCACAAAAAGAAACTCCAGACAATCCAGTAGACCGTCCAGACGTAATCACCAACGCCAAAGGACGAAACTTGAGTAATATCTTGAGCTTTATATACGCTTACGTGCCCCCGTGTCCCTTGGGCTCATAACCTGTCGGAAGTTGACACGAGTTGGGGGCACGTGTAACTTTCCTTAATGGAAGTTCGAACTGTTAGTCCCTTAGTGCCGTTGGGATGGAAGTTTCTCTGAAAGAAGCGCGCCCTACCTGATCAGGGTAGGTGCTCACGAGGACATGATGTAATGCGACTTAATAAGTAAAAGATAGGGAATTGATCTGGCCACCCCCCCTCCTCCCTTTTATGTCCAATGCGTCAAATATGGGTAAGTTTTGGGCTTCAAAATGAACCTTTAAATTGGGGAATTGATCGGGCCACACACCCCCAAGTGTTTCAAACACTACCAAAATTAGGCCACCGCTAGGGACACACCAAATATTACTCCGGACACACCGTGTGTCCCGAGCGGTGGCCTTAATTTCCAACTCACTTATACAAACAACTAAGTAATTAATCAAGTATACACTTTCACTCGATTATCAATCAACTTCACTATAGCTTCACACCCGATAGAGTCGTATCACCTCCCTTATTTGCTGTCGACATACAGTACAAATCCGTGTGGCGTCTAGAAGCTCCTGTGCGCAATCCATGCAGACAGCATTATGGCCACATGGAACGCAGACTGCCTCTTCAGGCGCATCAAAACTAATTATGCACTCATCAGGGCGTAGGGCACGGGCATCTCGCGCAATAATGTTCTCCACCGCTAGGTTCGAAGCTTGCATATGGGGGGAGAGATGGGCCACATCATCCTTGCGAAGGAGTTGCACGATCTCTACACCATCGGGACCAATAAGTGTTTGGGATAAAGCAAAAGTTTCAAGCATTTTATCGGAAGGATGAGGTACAGATGGCGCTGCCTGGGTTCGAGGGTGCCGTTGTGCTTCCTCCTGTGACATTTTCAGAGCGCGCTCTAGATCGCGTTGTGTCTGCATTACGGCAGCCTCAGTTGGACTGCTTCTTCGAGCAAAACTTGTAACAGGATGGTATGACTGGGTAATTAGACCGCCATTATTATTTCCAGAAGCGCTTGTAATTGAGCTTTCTGGAGCATTGACCTAATACAATACAACCGGATCAGAATTTACCCATCAGCATTCACATGTTCAAGGAAACATACCAGCAAGGTCATTAAAAATGTCTTTCACGCGGCGAGCTCATCCTGACTCGAGCAAGCGAAATACACGATCGAAAGGAAGACGCAAGGCTGGAACCCTGCTTCCTTGACACCTTCAAGGACAACCGATAATCCTTTCGATTAAGCCATGTAGGTTCATCGCTCTGTTGAATTCCATCGCTCGGTTTGTCCACAAGCTCTGAACTAAGGGATAGCACATAGTATCTTAACGATGTTGTGGTGAAGTGTACCACAAATTTGGTCACTTTTGGTCAAGGCAGTTGGTCGAGTTTCCGATTGGTCTAAACAAGGGGGGCTTTTTAGCCTATCAGATTCAAGGAGTATCAAGAACGCAGGTCTTGGGTGAGTCACCTGACATTGGGTATTTTACATAATTTTGTGTGGGTACATTAGGGACCATAGGGAGGTAGTATTATTGGTTAGTTGCGGTTTTTCCAAGTAAGAGTCTTTTGGTTGCGGATTTTCCAAGTAAAAGTCTTTTGGTCTAGGAATTAGTGGCAAAACCTCTTCTGGTCTTGGTCTACACCGCAGCAAGGGGTCGCTGTTATTCTTTTCACGTACACTAGTCGCCTCCGCCCGCCGCGGAGTGTTTGTGGGCAGAGGGTTGGATTATCCCCTCTCGCCTATTATACCCGGTCTGGACGCGCCGCACGCGCACTTTGGCCACCGGAAGTCCCTCGACGGGAGTACGATTTGGCGATCTAGACACTTTGACTCAAGTACGGTCGCAGTGGACCCTCGAGGTCGTTAAATGCACCGGGGGCGAGGAAGAGATATTGGGCACATTAGCTGCCAGTATCACCCCTCGGTCTGAAGTGGACGAGGCATTGATAGCAATTGCCCCGAGGAAGCAACCTCGGCAGTCAGTTTCGAGACCGCCACCGACCGTCGACCATGATGAAGAGCTCTTGGTCTTAAGTTTTGACGGATCGGCAAGCGTGAAGAGGAAGGTAGGCGCCTATAGTGCCATATTGCGGAAGTTGCCACAATGGTCTATAGTTGCAGCCGCTGCCGATTTCACGACGGATATTACTGTTAACGAGGCGGAGTACCGAGGTCTACTTCTATGTCTGGACCTGCTGTCGTCGCAAGAGAAGTGGCAGTCATCATATGTGGTGACTCCAACCTAGTGATCAGGCAGATCACCGGAGAGATCGACTGCAAGGCTTTACGACTAAGGACTCTAAATTATCGAGTAATGAAGGCATTGAAGGACCACCCCAACCACAAGCTATTGCACGTGAAACGGGACGGAACAGAAGCGCCGACTACCTCGCGACCAAGGCCATGCAAGACCAGACCGGGGCTACGATCACCGAGAAGGCCGTTCTGGATGAATTGGTGAATATAAACAGGCTCCCAGAGGTGATCGGACCCTAGAACGCCCCAGTCCAGGTGCATGTGATGATCGCGACTAGATCGAAAGCTCAGAAGTCTCGCCGACCGTTCCCGAAGGAAAGTTTGAACGAATATGCAGTGCAACAGTTAAGGATGGAACGGATCCTCAAGGCTCAGGACGAAGAAGAATGGATTATGAACCTGAAGACCTACCTGCGTGGTGAACTGTCCAAGTTGACGAACAATCAGGCGAAAGAGTGCATCAAGATCGCGGATAGCTACGAAGTGGATGATAATGGATTATTGTATTACTGCCGCGATGCCTACCAAGACAGTGCAGACCGGGACCGACTGGCGAAATTAGTGATCCCCGAGTTGCTGCAGCCGGATGTCCTTCATCACTATCACGTGAGTCTAGAAGGGGGACATCAGGTCATAGGCAGGACCTATCATAAGATCAGGTCCCACTTCCACTGGAGAGGTCTTTTCCGCAGTGTGCAGAAATATGTGGGCTGTTGCACGGATTGCGAGAACGGAAAGGGTAGACCGGTAATCAAGGGGCGATCGCTCGGAAATATCGAAGCTACCTACCCTTTCCAGGTCATAGCGATGGACCACATACCGTCACTGCCTAGATCGACGCGCGGCAACACTGAGCTGATGATCTGGGTAGATCTGTTCACTGGTCTAGTTATTGCGAAGCCAAGTGCATCTCGGTCTGCGGAGCAGATCTCCCAGAGCTACGAAGAATGTGTGTTCCGAAGATTCGGCGCCAGCGAGGTCATCCGGCACGATCGGGAAACCGGTTTTATGGCCGAGGTGTTCCGGTCATTCAATAACATTCTGGGCCAGAAACAGAGTGCGACGATGGCATATCGTCCGCAAGCAAATGGATCGGCGGAACGCATGGTGCAGACCATAACGAGGGCGATCAAGATGTACGTTGCTGACCCAGACCAGCGAGATTGGGACAAGTATGCAGAAAGGCTGGTGTTTGCACTCAACTCGTCGACCGATCGGGTCCGAGGAGAAACGCCGTTTTATCTGACATATGGATGGGACCCTCGGTCGACACTGGAAGCTGCGATACCTATCGGTTGCACCCGGACCCGCGATCGCGATTCTCGACGCTGGCGCATGCAGGTCCAGAAACACTACCAGCATGCAAAAGAAGTCGTCAACGAAAAGCTGCGTCAGGACACACAAGACCGGGCAGACCGGACCAATGACCAGGTCCAACCCCACGGTATAGCACCAGGGGCGAGGGTATGGCTATACCTAGACCGAGTGAAAGAGGGCTATGCGAAGAAGCTGGCTCATATGTGGAACGGCCCTTTCCGTGTTGCCGAGCTGATCGGTGAGCACGCTGCCCGTCTAGTAACAACTGGTACAAATTACAAGGTCTTCCCGATCGTGCATGTGTCCAAGTTGAAGCTGGTCCGAGAATTTCCTGATCGACCCAAAACTCCCTGTCTGGTAGACGAAGAAAAAAGATCTGATTTCGATGAAGCGTTACTGCCGGAGGACAGTTGGTAACGACCATTAGAGGAAGATGAGTTTGAAGTGGAGAAGGTCTTAGATGTTCGGTCGACCAAGAAGACCAGGTTCGGTCGGACCCACCGAGAGTACCTGGTCCGATGGAAGGACCATGATGAATCAACTTGGGTCGACGAGCTCGACTTGAATTGTGGGGCTCTTCTACGAGAGTTCGAACGAGAACGAGTCAGTCGTAATCGCTTCGCAGTGATGCAGACTCATGAAGACCAAGACCAAGACACGCAGTAGCATCGGTCGGTCTATACCGGTGTGAAGATGTGGAAGGTCCGGAGTTGATGTGAAATTGTGATGAACTGTGACGAATTGGAGTAGCGGAATGACGAATGTGATGACTATTTTTCGTGATAAGGGTGGAACTGTTTAAGATAACGTGTTCGGTGCAACTATGGAGAGAGTGGTAAAATTAGTTCAAGTGATTTGACGATCGGACATATGAAAAAGAAATGATGACATGATAATTTTTAAAATATTTAATAGATGTTATGTTTAATTTAATTGCGAGTTATCTGGTCGACTACCTGCGACTTCACTTGCTATCGCCCCACAGACAGCCGATGACCATGGACGGATGGTTTTCCACTTGATTTTGAAACTGGTTACGCCAGGGGTCCTTCCGATCAAGCTGGACCAAAGCATCCTTGAGGTCCGCGACCGGCTCAGCGCAATCAAGACCGGGGTACCATATGCCGTCGTCGGCCAGCAGTCTGGTCTTCTCAACGCGACGCCTCGGCATGTGGAGGATTACCGGGTACAAGAACACGTCGACGTCACACTCGCGGGCTCGCATCCCGTCCAAAATGTACTGGCACATGGACTGCCAAGCCTCCCGCCCGAATTCGACGTCGCTTGCGCTTGCTCTGGAACGTCGCCAGGCCCGGATCTTGTCGCACCCGGTCGGGGGGAAGCATCAAGTAGTGGGACGCTTCCCAAATTGCTTGACCGTGGATCTTGTTGAAACTCTTCACCCGGCCTAGCAAAGTGACGATCCACGGAGTCAAGTGGAACACAAGTCCTATATTGGGGTGTTCGAAAATTTTCCATGGCTCATCGCCGTATAGGCGGGAGATATGCGCCGACGTAATCAAGTCCGCCCTCCATGCAGACGCGGCAGGGGTTTCTTGGCCGGTGGAAAAAGACAGGGGTCCGGGCGGGAGAAAGACCGGGCCAGAAGCTGCTTGGTCAGGGTAGACCGGCGCAAACAGCCGATTTGCCCCGACGACCACGGCAAAGTGATTTCAAACGTCCGCGGCGGAAGGGAGCTGGTGTCAACCGCCATGTTTTTCAGTAGAGCGTACTTGTGAAGCTCGGATGTCCCGGGGAGAACCGAAGGCGCCGGCTTCGCTGATGTCGATACTGGTGTGGCGTCACTTGGCAAACCGGTCTTCTGTTCTGACCCCAATGTCGACGCCACTTGGATGAAACTTTCACGTAAATTCGTTCGTGACTTGGACTGGATGGCTACCATAAACTCGGAATCGCAAGACCCTTCGCTGGAGTCCTCCTCGGACGAGACCCCTGTGTGCTTGGTGCGATTTGCAGTACGGCGCGAGGGCGCTCGACTTTCCGAGGGGCTGTAGATTTCGTCCGTGTCCGATTCCGAGTCCATAAGAAGCGCCTGTGTCTTGGCTCGCTTATGAGGCACTGCACGCTTCCCCCCGAGTCCGGGTCCACGCGCAGTGCCCCGCGACCTCGAGCTACCCGGCACGTCCGCGCGCTTCTTCGATTTTTGTGCAATTTCGGGCTGCTGAATATCAGCCAATGAACGATGTCGGTCTTGGTCCTGCTGCAAGCGGTCTTGTTCTTTCTACGAGGCGACTAAGGGTGCCGACGCAGACCAATCTATGCTGGAGGAAGCAGCCGAACACGGATACAGCAAGTTCATCAAGAGCTGGCGGCACTGGTCTAGTGCCACCTGACGACGACCTGACTCTAGCGTCCAAGCGTCTGACTTGTCTTGATGAGACCGGACCTTCCCGGTCTGGTCTTGAATTGAAATCTGAGGCTCGGCAATGCGTCGCGCGAAGTCGTCGCCTTGCATGCGCAGTGAGGTCGCGTCAAACTGTCCGTCCAGCTGCTGCCGGCGAACAAGTGCAAGTTGATCCCGGAGATGGGACTGATGAGCCTCCAGACGGGACAGCTCATAACGCGCGCTTACCAGCTCCTATAAAATTGGTCGAAGCTGGTCAACATGATCGTAGGACTGCCTGTCGGCATCAAGCAAGGCATCTATTGCCTTGACGACGCTGGGAGGGATTAGAGCTGAAGACAAACGAGGTCCAAGACAAGTACAAGACGAAGACCAAATATGCGCACCTCGTGTTGCCTGGTGGGCCACCTGGGACCAGAGACGCATGTTTTCTGCAAGCATATCCTGCATCTGCGTGTCGGCTTCAGTCTGACGCCCTTCCGATGTTTGAAGTGCACGAGAGTTACGTGGGATGTCAGACCGAGCCGACCGGACAGGCGAAGCAAGGTGGGGCGACTCGGCGCATAGAGTTTCTGCAAGAACAACAAGAACAAGCGTCAAAGGGAAGCATAAGAAGATCAAGTGCAGTAAAGGCAGTACCTGACTCAGGTGTCGAAGAAGTTTGATCCATGGGGAAGAAGTGTGAGTGACCAAGGTCCAGTTGGTCGAGTGATGGGTGAGTCAGACCGTTATCGTTGTGCGACACGGTCGGACTCAGGGGCGGCTGTGGTGTAGTGTACCACAAATTTGTTCACTTTTGGTCAAGGCAGTTGGTCGAGTTTCCGATTGGTCTAAACAAGGGGGGCTTTTTAGCCTATCAGATTCAAGGAGTATCAAGAACGCAGGTCTTGGGTGAGTCACCTGACATTGGGTATTTTACATAATTTTGTGTGGGTACATTAGGGACCATAGGGAGGTAGTATTATTGGTTAGTTGCGGATTTTCCAGGTAAGAGTATTTTGGTTGCGGATTTTCCAAGTAAGAGTCTTTTGGTTGCGGATTTTCCAAGTAAGAGTTTTTTGGTTGCGGGTTTTCCAAGTAAGAGTCTTTTGGTTGCGGATTTTCCAAGTAAGAGTCTTTTGGTTGCGGATTTTCCAAGTAAAAGTCTTTTGGTCTAGGAATAAGTGGCAAAAACCTCTTCTGGTCTTGGTCTACACCGCAGCAAGGGGTCGCCGTTATTCTTTTCACGTACACTAGTCGCCTCCGCCCGCCGCGGAGTGTTTGGGGGAAGAGGGTTGAATTATCCCCTCTCGCCTATAATACCCCGTCTGGACGCGCCGCACGCGCACTTTGGCCACCGGAAGTCCCTCGACGGGAGTACGATTTGGCGATCTCGACACTTTGACTCAAGTACGTTTGGAACGTGCTATTCACTGGATTGGTCTTCACGTGGAGATATCGTTTGTGGAGTTTCACGGGAATATTGGGTCTTTACGTGGACATATTGGCTTATTGTAGCATTGGTTGGAGTTTAGATCGGTTTTGGTCTTCTCTCATATTGGTCAGGGGATAGACCGGTTGATTGGTCTACCCTCTATTATTTCGTATTGGTCAGGTCTAGATCGTTTGGACGATCGACCTATTGGAATTTATCTCTTGGAAGTGTTTCTGGTCTGTACGTACCTGGGGTGAAGAGTTCCGCCCTAGTTACACCTAGCCAGCACGGTCTCATATTCAAGACCGAATCAGATTGATCTGCGATCCCGATCCACCGAGTGTGTAACTAGCCCATTCCATCGGGTACACAAGGTGAGATGAACTTAAGTGAATCGGACCAAGTGTCTTGGGATGATGACCGGTCGTCTGCCAGCAGCGGACGATCGGACCAGATTTCGAATGGAGGTCCGCGGGGTACCCCCCCCGTAAGTTGGAAGGCTGGGCACGATGGTGGTGGTCAGGTTGTCGATAAAAATGTATTCGATTTCGAACTTGACTCCACCACAATGTCTACTAAAAATTACAACTGAAAAACGTACCTTGGAACTGGTGGACGCCGCTCACCAGGCTTCATTGGGAATAGGTCAATCTCAGCGACATCTCGTGCAGCAGTTCTCAGCACCATTGCATACCTACCAGTAATATCATGTTGCATTGCTTTCACGACGTTTATATAAGATTTTCATACCGTTTCTTCCACGAATCCAAGCCATAAATCCCTGATGCAATCGAAAGAATGTTGTCCGTTCTTTCGTATAACCAACCCGAGTCGAGACAAAGCTTCTGTATCGTCATAAGCGAAATATACAGCCAAAAAAATCAAGTAAACGCTTGCAGACACCTCACCACGTTGTATTTACCTTCTCAATCTGCTCTACACATTGAATATACTTAAGCCATCGTCCATCTGAATGCCTAAATTGTTCACGCGCTATATCTAGAGCTGTTTACGCCTTGGTTAGCGTGTTGGAAAAATATTCCACACCTGGCGACTCTAAAAGTAGTCGCGCCACCTCAGATTTCCCATAATACGTACCAGTATGCAACGCAGTATTTCCCTGTGAGTTCGGACGTTGCAGTCTAGACCGTGCGCAATGAGTGCTTGGGCACAGAGCAAATGGCCCTGTGAGCATGCATTGGCCAGAGGCGAGTATCCGTACAAAGGTTCTCGGCACTCGGCGTAAGAGCGCGTCTCGGGCGTAAGACGTGCGAGACCTTCTCGCAGTGTTGCCAAATCACCGCTCTTTGCTGCTACCCAGAGCACTTGGATGTCAACTTAATAAAGCTAGCATAATTTAAAGGTTCAATTTTGAAACCCAAAACTTACCCATATTTGACACATTTGGACATAAAAGGGAGGGGGTGTGGCCCAATCAACTTGGGGTGTGTGGCCCGATCCGATCAATTCAAAAAAAATATACTAATTATAAATGCGTACTTAAGAGCATCTCCACCGGTCAATGTTAAATGCGTTCTATATCAATTTAACACCGACATTTAAAAAATTGGTTCTCCACCGGAAAAATTGAATCTGTGCTAAATTAGAAATTTCTTAAAATCCTGGACACCCAGTGCCAAATCTGGAATCATTGTCGACGCGTATTATATCATATCAAATTGATATGATATAAGATGGACACCGCTGGAGCAAGTGCTCCAAATTTATTAAATAAATTGAGGTTGTAACACTATGCAGCTACAATTTGGTATAATATAGCACGAACCGGTGGAGATGCCCTAAAACTTAATATAAAGATAAAATCCTAAAGTACCAAAAATGCATAAATGTAAAAATGGCCACAATGATTGCGCACTACTTGAAGTTTGTATGCAGCCTAACACCAGACTGCACATACGCGTAGCATAACAAACTTTCAACATTTCCTCTATGTGTCAAATGAGTTCACATAGAAGCCGAAAGATTAGTCACCATGAAGAGTGAGCACCATGATAGGGTTCACGTTTCGCGCTTCTGGGTATTGTTTAGTGACTTTAATTGATGTAGCGAATACAATGGCACGACGAACTGTACCATTACATTTCACCTCTTCTTTGTCATGCATTCCATTGCAAAGGTTTAAACTGTAATAAATTTCCAAGCATTTTAGCCAACTAAAATTGTCTAAGAATTATATTCCAATATTTTTTCCTGAACGCAAAAACCGCCCTATTACCATATGAACCCCGGTGCGCGTCATGGTCTAACGTCTCAAGGCGTATGGCCCTCATTGCTAGATGCTGCTGATCATATTGTGTGGAAACTGCACCTCTTCGGTATTGCTCTGTTACACTTGCTCTTTTCCAGCGACAAGCAGTGGCTACAGTCCTCCTCACCGATTTCTCCAGCCGCAACTGATGAGACAGTAGTGTTCATATCGTCTGCACCGGACCAAGAAGCCATCGTAACCAAGCGCAAGCGCATTGTGTTTGTGCGCCATGCTGAGTCTGAGTGGAATGCCATTTTCAACCGAGGCTTTAATCTACGCGCACTAATGAATTTCCTACGCGCGGTTGTGCGGGAGTGGCTGTTGCTACCCACCGGCGACTCGGTGTTCTTGGACTCGCCATTGAGTCGACGTGGTCGCTTCCAAGCTCAGAGTTTGTATGAGCTCATGTGTGAGATTCCGCTCGAAGAAGGTGGTAATCGTGACGCAACGACAACATTAGCAATGACAACGCTGCCATTAGACAGTCACCGCCGCTCGCCGCATCAAACGAAGGAGAGCGCTGTGTTGTCTTATCTATGCTGTCCACTACCCGACAGCATTGTCGTCACGTCTAACCTTCGCCGTAGTATTGACACAGCACGCATTGCATCCGCTTCAAGACTGAAGGTACCAGGCGAAAAGATCCACGTGCTGTCGTGTCTACAAGAGATTGGGCGCAATTTGGACACATTGGCAATCAGCCAGCCACATGCGATTCAACCGCTTGAGGTGCTAGTACAGGCACCACATGGCGAGAAACGTCACGACGAGCTGTTCAATGTGACGGAGAGTCACGGCAATAAAGCGGTATTGGGCAGCGGTCGCGACCGATTGCTGACGTTTGCGCAGTGGGTTTTTAAGCAACCAAAGGAAGTGGTTGTCGTCTTTGGCCATTCACTGTGGTTTCGTGCGTTCTGTCGTGAATATTTTCCTCAAGACGTGTTTCACGACGCCAAGACAGCTAAGATGTCGAATTGTGGCGTGATAACTTTCCTACTGGAAGAGCATACTCGAGGTGGAGGGGAAGTTGCCTACAATATTCGACCTGAGACATTTCAGCACGTGGTTTAATTTAGTATCGTCCCCTATCCAGTTGTCTAATTAAAAACTGCTGTTTCTATTCGTAATCCAGCCAGACTATAGCTTTCTTGCACTTCGCTGCTGCTTATTTTGCCGGATCGACTGAATTAATTTTGACCACAGCTGCCACCGTTGAAGTGGCCGCTTGATGAGCCCTACACGGATTAGACTTTGCTTTATCTTGCGCGAAACGCTGCTGACCAGTGCGTCTGCGTTGGGAATTAAAATGTAAATGTATCCTAAAACGTTGTAGAGACAGATAAGAAATTGTTCAGTGGCATGAACGTTTCAAGCGCTGTCTCTACCCGTAACAATACCAGCTGCTTGAGCCAATAGTGGTAATTTTGGGACGAAGAGGTACGTGAGCACCATTTCAAGCCATGCTGCATATTTCGTAGGCAGTTCGAAGTTGTACAATTGCGTAAATGTTGGAGAATGAACAGTCAAAATCGGCTACCACGCATTAATTGTCAGAGTAGCTGGTCGCCATATGCATACACTTCATACCTTCATGGCAGTAAGAACACCGGAAAACCCTGTAAAACACTCTTGGAGTGCTCCCTAAACAACAAAAGATCAATAATTTGGAAAGATGAAGCCAGGTATGCGACGAACCCCTGATATTAAGTAAGCTCCAAGCAAGATGAGGGCTTGAGATAACGTTATGATGTAGATCAAAAGCACCATGAAACCGATACTACCGAGCCGCGTCTCTAGTTTATACCCTTTCCATAGGAAAGAGAGCAAGCTTTGATACAGATGTAAATCATCCTGATGTATGAAAGGTGCGATGAAGAGAGCTCCAATGCTTGTTTTTGTTCCCACTTGTTCCGGACATCTAAGTGTAAGCGACGAGTGATCAGCAAAAACAGCACATCATTGCATTCAATGACATGCGGTGAACGTACAATGCAAACGATTCTAGAAGCGATGGTACTCGAGTGACTTGAATATGAAGCAAATACATGAGTCCTAACCATGGAATTATTAATAGTGGAAATTCGGATCCTTTTTCACTGAAACGTTTTCACACCGATTAGCGCAAGTGTCACGGGCGGTTTCATGTCCATTCCTTGTACGGAATCCAGCAGCGTGAGTAGTGGCGGAGGTATAACCGACGTATCATTCCCTTTCTCATTTGGTTTGATGTTCCCTATATCTTGCGCCTTCTTGCGCCGAAATAGTCTCATCTTTGTCTTAAGGTAAAAAACTAACCTAAAGTTCTCATAAAATTAACAAAAAACAAATCAAGCCGTTTTCTTTCGACGTGACGATAAAAAAGGCATGGAGAAGGTCAGACGGATAGACTTGATCGCGAAGTAGGAATTTCCTGCAATCAAGATTCACCAATCCCTCACGCTTACCGGGACGAACATAGTGCTGATTTTTTGGGAGAAAAAGCACCTCAAAATAAATTAAAATGTTGCAAGGATTGAGGAGAACAATTGGTCGTTATGCGCCCATCGGTGGGGTACGGGAGGCGCCAGAGGATGAGTGTAAGCAGGAGCAGGAGGCGCTGAAGGATAACGCGATGCCCTTAGAAGCAGCGGTGTGGCATTTTACGCGGCAGGCGAGAGCTCTTACAAGACTTGAGCATGAGATGAGACAGATGTTGGACCAGATTCAGGTTATAATTTTTCATGGGTCTTTTGTGATTAATCTTTTTTTACTTAAGGTGTGACTAAAAATGTAGGTTGCGTTCACGTCGATGGTTACTGTAGCGGAAATCTTCTGTGAAACCTGCAGGTATTATAAATTTCGTTCATTGTTGTCGTTTTTCATCTAAAGGATATCTGATATCGTTATAGCGCCGACGAAGATGAAACTTGTGGTAGGGACTATAAAGCTGCAATGAAGCAAATTGAACAGGAAGACGTGGAACGGATGGAGCAATCGATTCGATTCACTATCTTGGATCCCTTACAAGCGAGATTGGAACGATATGATCAATTGAAAAAGGATATTCACGTGTGGGAAAAACTCAATGCGGAATCAAAGACGCTTCGTGCGGTGACTCTAAAGATGCAATCGTCCCGACTTGAAGATCATGAAAAACGAATACATGCGGAACTAGACCTTCACAGAGTCGCTACCCTATTGCAAGAAACGGAGGCTGCATTATTGCCGCAGTTAGGTAGGCTTTTTTCACGATAAAATTACTCTATTTCTACTTATCTAATTGCTGTAATTTAGAGGACGCGATTCAATCAGGAGCAGCTACTACATCAGACTTGTTCAACTCCATGGTCAGTCACGTTCTTATGTGGTTCTAGTCATTTTCTATTTGTAATACCGCTTAGCAGACACATCTTTATCATAGCGCCTTCAAGTTGCGATTTTCTTTCGTGATGCCAATGAAACAGTCCAGTCAAGTCTCTCGTCGCCCGAGCAGGAAATTCTGGTAGAAGCAAATCAGACTTACAAACTGTCGACTACGATGAGATATGATCCGTACAGTGTCTCGTCGTCCAAGTTGAATAAGCTTTCAAGTCAGGCATCAGATGGGTGGACTGAAGTGGAAGGCTCGAGCTCTTCTATAGCTCTTGACGGAGTCGAAGCGATCTCTGGAAGTGATGAAGATGATGAGAGCAATATTTCGTCCAACGCTGTCGAGGAATTCGAGGCTGGGAAGATGCCTCGCATCATGAAAACGAGTGCTGTCGTAGAATCAACTGTCGACATGTTTAAGCCTGTAAATGTTTCACCGCATAATGGACAAAGGGCAAAAGAAAAGAATGCACTGGATGAACAGTCGAGTAAGATGCTACGGTTGACTTCGACACAAGCAGCGAATTTCAAGGCCGCGACACCTCGACGAACCGTCAGTGTGCTCTCGTCCATCCGCAAAACGATTCGAGGTACGTTTAATTATGCAAGTGCAGAAGCAAGAATGATACGGCAAACTTCGGCGCCTATCCCTGGGCCAGCTGTAGGAAGTATCCAGAATACTGCTATTTTAGCGCGCAAGGTCAGGTTTTTGCCGGTATTGATTGAATTGACGGACATTTCTAATGTATCGGTGGTATTATTGTAGAATGGGGAGCACTTATTCATTATTTCTCCACCCCCTTCCGACTGGATAGCCATCGAAGATTGTTTATGGGAAATCGATGTCAGAGAGGCCAGATTCATTGGAAAGCCACTGTTACAGACGGAATGTATCAGTTCTGAAACTAATGATCTTTTGTCCAAATTATTCCGAAAGGTTTGTGTTTTTGTGGTATTTTATGTCGCATTTACAAAACTCGCTGACGTAACTTATGCAACAACTGCAGAATGAAGCCCTGTGCTTTGAATGCTTATCATTTCTACGCGTTGAAGACCTCGCACGACTGTCCAAGGTTAGCACTAGCTGTTTTTGTGCAAATGGAAACGGGAACTAATACTCTTTTATGAATGATCGTAGGTTAACTTTTGGCTTCACTCTCGCTTGCTAGACAGCGCACCAATCTGGAAAAAGTGTATTAGGTTAGGTGGGTTGTCGCCGACAATTCGTAGTTCGCTATGGCTCTCAGTCTTTTACGAATCGACACCATGGCGGTCATGTGGAATCGCTTCGCACTGTCTGTCCGCTGAAAGACGCAGCAGTATGTATGACCAGCTGATGACCAAAGTCGAGATGAAAGTAGCGGAAGGATTAGTTCAAGGGGGGCTTCCATTGAGTGATGATAATCCTCAGCTAGCAGTTTGGTTCCGGGAAATTGACGTCGATGTCGTGCGCACATGTCACCGGAAAAGTGATGCCAAAGCTTCGTTGCATTCATTTCCCACTGTGCCCGCTGCAGCTGTGGACAAATCCCATCAAGTTTCCGTCGAGTCTATCTTAACTGACATCGTTAACACTATTGTCAAAACAGAGGAGAACGATGGGGCCTCGCATGGTCGTTCCACCCAAGATCTCTCAGATGCAAAGCATACCGTGCTGGAAGCAAAAGTGCGTCGTGTGCTTCGTGCGTACGTCGTGTATAACCCTCGGGTGGGCTATTGCCAAGGAATGAGCTTTCTAGTACGGTTGCTGGCGGAAGTTGCTGACGATGAAGCCAACATTTTCTGGTTGTTTGTGGGCTTTTCAGAGCCCGAGAATAATCGGAATCTGTATGAGCCCGGCATGGCCGTGCTTCAGCCATACTTGTCGAAATTTGAGATGCTCTTTGCGTCCCATATGCCCGAATTGTACGCCCACTTGCAAGTGGAAGGTGTTCACGTTGCTACTTTCTGCACTCGATGGTTCTTGACATTCTTCTCGTCCTTTGAGACGTTACCACCAAAGCTCGTGACCCACTTGCTGGACATTTTTATCCTTGACGGCTGGCGCATCATGTTCAGCGTCTCGCTTGTCATTTTGAATGAGTTGCAGCCACAGCTACGAAAGTGTGACATGGAGGGCATTCTGCGGATCCTCCAGTTTCCGCGCAGTTACATGCCCGAACCCGATTCTCTTCGTCAGCGACAACTGGTTCGACATGCCTTGGCGTACAGTGTCTCGCGTGCAATGAACTCGATCTGATTCCAGTGCTAAGTGGAGTCAAGTACGTCTTTGACGTAAAAGCGACTTTTCTAGCTCTTAATTGATTAATATGATTCGCACGATTGTTGCACTGTACTTCTTAAACCGACCGTGCCCCCCTAACGCACCAACGGAAGTACTACGATTGTGATAAATACATGGTCTGTCATTCTACTGAGGAGCCATGGAGCACTCTGTGTGTCCTGCGCAATTGACTGTGGATCCTCTTTCTTCGTTTGTAAGGAACCTGTTGAGCATATTAATGCATTCAGTAGGCTTGTCTCTCAGGACGAAATGTCCACAGTCTTCGAAAAGCAGCATCTCTTTGCGACTACGGTTGAGCTTTTCGTCGAGTACCTTATGACACGAGCTACTCAACACTTTATCTTGGTTACCCCACACTACTATCGTCCTCGCTCGAACGTTGTGAAGTTCGTCTTCTAGAATCGTTGGATGCGCAAGTATGTCCTGTACCACCTTCTGCACCACTTTCTGTCCATGTCTGCGCTTTGATAGCGCAAGCGCTCGAACCACTTGCATTGAATGCGTAATGCTCTCGCACCATTCACTTTTCGACGTCTCGGTTGGACTGTCTAACGTCACTTTGTCCATCCCTTTAACGTCGCTCGTCATGATGCTACTAGCTGTGGGTAGTGAAATACCCCAGGGACAAATTAAAGTTAGTGACTTGACTCGCGTTGGATACATTGCAGCGTATAGTCCAGCAATCGTTGCACCCATGCACGTTCCAACAAGATGCACTTTGTTGATCGGGTACAGTTCTGACTCGAAAAATTCATGTAGTCGTCGGGTTTGTCGATCAGCCGCAAAGTTCATGAGCGGATCTAGCGGCGTCGTCTTTCCATGACCAGGTAAATCGGGGGTTACTAGGTGATAGTCCTTGTTCAGTCTGCTGCAAACCCGAATCCAGGCTTCTTTCGAAGATCCAAGACCATGCAAGAAAACCACAATCTCCCGACTTGTAGAGTCACTCGCAGGTCGAATCAAGTAGCTCCATTGGAATTGGTCAACAGTCGCTGAACGGACTTCAAATCCTTTGCCAAAGCGCACTAGATCTGCTGCTGTCTGGGGAACAATACCACTGAGTACCTGGAAGAAGAAACCCATTTTAGTAAAGTCCTTATTGTAAAAACAACACTCCTCTTTCTCGCGAAACTGGATATGAGAGAGCAGACCAATTTGCTGCATATGCGATTGAGACGTGAGTGACTTCGGTTGATCTTGCGCGACAAGTCGTTGGCTCAGTAAACAGTAGTGTACACGGCTTCACCATCTATTCCGTATTTCATTCTGCATTGGATCGTAAAATCGCACGATTGTCTACAATAACTGAAGTACATACAGCTAAGTCCCTCGCTGAAAGGATCAGAACACCCTATTAAGTTCACATGAGACCATCGGATTGTTGAAGGAAATGCTAACTAAGAGGTTACTTTTTTGTAATGTATGGATAATGTCTGCATGGCGTCTGGATTTCAATTGTTCGAGCAATTGTCTCACGATTATCATTTTCTCAGTAAACTGACTCGGATTTACGTGTAAAAGCGATGTTCATGCTGTCAACGTAACCAATGGCCGACACGATGTGGACTATTAGCAGGTGAAGAGTCTATGAAATCGTACGATATACATCACGCCCGCGTGATTTTACAACAAATACCGTAATGAGCGCGGCACAGACGCAGCCAGAAACAAAAAACATGGTTGCGAGAGCTGCGAAAGATCTGTCGTCACTGAGATTCGTTGCCGTCTCGAACGACTTCATCTCAGGAGGTAAATAGTGTGCCGTCAGAATCTCGTCGTCGCTACGTGTGACGTCTTCGGTCGTATCCTCTACCGGGTGGTCCTTTGCAGCCTCCTTGAAGGGAACGATACCGAAGATAGATCCTCCGTAAACAGTCTTTTCCTCCCACACCAACTCCTCATCACTTATGTCTGGTTCCATGAAAGCGCAGTCAGCCTCGATTCCAAGATTGTTCTTGCCTCGGACGATCTTAAAGAAACCATTCATGCCCCAATACGTTCCCCACGAGTTGCGGACGTGCCAGTACTTGATACCGTCTTCTTCACCCCAACCGACAATTTCCACGTCGTGATCAATGTCCATAAAGCCTGTCTTGTCCTCCAAAATACCAGCTTTGTACTCATAGGTAAACTCTGGACTACAAGCAATACCACACGTAATCGGACCACCTTTCATGATCTCTTTCATCATGGCCAATTCCCCTGCTACGTGGCCGTGGCTCTTGGCGCGGTAGCGTACCATCTTGGTCACAGGAAAACATTGCGGGGTACTTCTACTTTGCGGAGTATACATACAGCTAGACAACGACATCGTTAGTACAGAGGTATCTGTATAATACTTTGAAATATGTCACGTACTTCATGCAGTATCCCTCCGGTGGGCATGTGTTGTTAATCGTGTGAAACTTGGTGTGATCAGTTGCGTTATATGGAAGGCACGACTCGTCAGGCAGGCCATAGCGACGCATAAACTCGTACACGTCCGCAGCCTCTCCGCCATCACAGCCAGAAGATAACCCATGACCCGGCGCACAATTCAGGAAGCTTTGGCGACCAAGCATCACGTCTGCCCCTGCGTAATTGCGACGCTTATTAAGAATCTTTATACGGTCCTGTGCACTTGACATTGCGCCATGAGCGAAGCACGAGCCGCAGTATTGCGGAATGTGCTGATTCCAGCTAGGGACGCAGTAGCCGCGTTCGCACCAGTCTAAGTGCTTAGGAAGCTGCTCAAGCTCTTGAGCCTCAGCAAGCGAGATGGTCGGTAATGGATGCAGGTTTGGATGCAAATGCTCACGGCCTTTCATGGTCCGCTTGCAATAACATCCTCCTTCTTCCGCGTCGGTAGAATGTAGCAGTAGCGTTGAAAGCACAAAGACTAACACTACTACTGCCTTGCCCATTTGTCCAATCGCTATAATGTCGATTCGGAGGGTTGGATATGAAATCTGGAGTGAAGTGGTGTCTGAGATGACTGGAGAAGATTTCCACTCGTTTCATTGGTGGTGATGGCTCCGGGAAAGGGCGTTTTAAGATGCACTTGCAGCTGCAATTGGTGCAATGCATCTGATTCCAGGTCGATAGTACTTATACAATGTACCAGCATCTTAAAAGCTCAACTTCCGTATTACAGACATTATTTTTATCACACCTTTATAGTCATCGATGTCGCTAGAAGCAACGAGTTTACATGCGTATTGAATGTGCTCGAGAGGATCTGATTGATGCCGAGCAACAGGTGCATGAAACGCAAAAAGGATAGCGGCGGTGATGGTGGCGGTCGACGAGCTCTCAACTGAAGCTTACGAGCTTGGACTGCGGCGCATAGAACTAGAAAAAGATCAAGCCATTCTAGCGCAATCAGAGGCAACAAGCTGTGCAGCATAAGCTGCTAGCGGAAGAAAAGGTCATGGAAATGGGGGGATAGAAGTGTATTGTGCGCATCCTGCAGCACAAAAGGCCAGATTGGTGACCACAGAAACGGAAGCTTAGGAGCTAAACTCTTGCAAATCTCTTTTACCGCATCGCACAATGCGTACACTTTGATAGACGATACTCAAAGCGCTAATCCACCAAGAGCGACAACTCCGAAAGCAAACCAAGAAGTTAGAGTAAAGTTACTTCATATGAATACTTCAATAGCGTGATATGTTACTTCATACCAGTACTTTTCACTAGATCTTTCGTCAACAACCATCACAATTCGAATAACCACCTCGTTAGTCACTATCGTTTTAAATGGATAAGTACCGGCGCGTAGAAAAGCCTCGCCGTGACGAGCAGACAATGCAAGTGGAGCCCAACGAAATACGTATCACGCAGCAGGGAAAAGTGCGCAGTTACATTTCCTACGCCCACGGTCTTTTTGCCGTAAGTCTCCGTTTCCTTTATATAATTCTGTATTATATAATGTTGACAATTACTTTTACATTCTTCACAGGAGAAAAATGAGCGATTCGTGGTGCTTAAGGCCATGGGAAACGCAATCAGTAAAGCAGTAACCGTGGCGGAAATCTTGAAGCACCGAGTGGCTAAGCTGCACATGGTGACGCGCATCTCGTCAATTGAGACGGTGGACGTGTACGATCCGCTGGAAGAGGGACTGGATCGCATTGAGACGAAGCGTAAGATCCCAAGTATTTCTATTCAGCTGTCTTTGGATGAGTTGGACCGAGACGACCCGGGGTATCAGAGTCCCATCCCGGCGGATCAAGTGTCGTCAAGCTCGCCTTCATATCATGATTCTCAGGAGTTTAGAAAGCCGCGTGGCCGTCGTAGACATTCGGGTCGCAATAGTGGACGTGGTGGAAAAAGCGAAGCCGCAACTGAAGCTGTCGAGACGGTTGATGTAGAAGATGACCAGAAAACTCCATGTGGGGAGGGAGAGGGGGCAAGTACACCCACAACTCGTGGAAAGCGAGGAAAAGGACGAAGTCGTAAACGAAGTGGCAGTAATGGAAGACGTGGCAAGAAGGATAGTGGAAGAGCTTCACCTGACGAAGCCGATGACAATGCAGCGGCCAGTAGTGCGACGGAACAACAAGCTGAGGGCGAAGGTCAACCTACAAATGTGAAAAGCCGAAAGTCTGGGCGTGGAAGGAAAGAAAAAAAGATACCGAGTAATGATAATGCCGAGAAAGAGGGTGGAGAAGAAGGTGAGGACGGAGCTCGTGAAGATGAACAAGTGAATGGCCGAGGTGGCAAAGGAAAATACTTTGGGCGTAGTCGTGCTCAAGGACGCAGCCGTAAACGTGGCGAAAGCAATCGACGTGAAGGAAATAGTGGGTCTCCGACGATCACTACGGATTCTGCCACTGTCGATGCTAACGGACAATGAAGACGGGGGTAGTATGGTTTCAGGTCTGGGCTTGAGCTCAGCAGTTTTGGTTAACGTGCTCGGAGAAGCAGATAAAGCAAATAAAAAACGACAACGACTGGATCATTTTATGACAATTACATGTGGTGATGATGCCAAGTAAATTTATACTGTAATTGTTCGCACCAAAAACCTGCATCTACACAAAATCGACCCCACGAGTCGCAGAAAGAGGTATTTTGTCATTGTGCAGCCTTAGCATACGGCAATCTACTACTGACGTTGCTGCCGAGGACCACGTCCACCGCCTCCTCCGCCACGTCGAGGGCGGAAACCGCCACGTCCACTCTGCGTGTCCCCACGACGACCACTGCTCATACTAAAGCCAATCCGTGCACCACCACGACGGCCATCCGCTCCGCCCCGACGATTGTTCCACTCTTCTTTTCCGGTGCTCGACCGTAAGTCCATCATCCGCTCATTATTCTCCACAATCTGCGAGAGCTTGTCCGCGTACTGTACCGCTAGCGTCTGCAACGTCGAGCGCTCTGTCTTGTATAAGATAATGGCTTGCGAAGATTGGTCCCACGCTCCTTCGAGCTCTTCGTTAATCATCATCTTGGACACGATACTATGCACGGTCTTCTCATCAAGATCAAACATCTCCATTAACCGCGCAAGACTCACCGAGTCGTACTCGGTACTAAATGCCAAAAGATACGTTCGCAATGCTTCAACCTGCATCTTGTGTTGCACCATCGATTTTACCCGCTGATTCACGTTGGTGCCAGGAAATAAGTCCCACACTGGCAGGTTCACCAGGAGTTCAGCGCTCTTATGCCACGATCCCTGGGCCAAGAATTTTGCGGCAGCGACCACGTGGTCTCGTGGGTTTTCTGGGGGACCCTCAAACACTAGACGTTCGTGGAACTCTAGTAGTTTACGGAAAGCCTTAGAAACCATGCGCTTGCGGTCCGATATACGCGAATTGACCATGTTCGGTACCTCCAAAAGCATCGCACTAACCAGGTGGCACGTCTCGAGCAGGTCCAGATTAATGTGCAAATGGTACGGCACTTGGCGACGACGCTCCAAGCGTTCCTGCTCGAGGTCACGCTCGCCGTATCGGAATGATTGCAAACCTTGAGCCAGCAGCTCCTTCGTGCGTGAGCCTGTGCAGATCTCAGACAAACAAGCGTGGGCTTCCCAAATGAGGCCGCAACGGAACGCACATAGACCAAGCTGCGCCATCATGCGGTTGAAGAGAATCTGAGTTGGGATGTCAGCATCGGTAATATTGTCCTGAATGTGCGACATCAAAAGGAGGTCCCGAGCTTCATGGAAGCGGTCGTGCAACGCGTGGTGGTAAATACGACAGAGCATTGCCCGCGTCTTGGATCGATTGTCGCCATATTGGAACACAAAGCGACATACTTCGCGCAGCAGCTTCTCAGCATCCACAGGGACAACATCCACCGTAGGCTGTCCCATGGCAGCAGCAGGGTGCGTCTTTGTAACATCGAAATTTTTCTCCTTTCTGGCACTGGTGCTTGTGCACGCAGGATGAAGAAACTTGGGGTCACCAAAGTTGGCACGCTTTGCCTGAGCTTCGTATAGAGCTGCTGCGACCGAGTCGTGTTTGTAATAGATAAGCTCAGCACGCACCAGCGCCATGGCCGCCGCGCGCTGAAAGTCTTTCTTCCGCGTGTAGAACGTCTGGACACGCTCGGCAACTTCGAGGAGTAAGCCCTCATCATACAGACGTGTCACGTACTCGCTGGCATGTGGATCTGTTTGCTGCAGACTCTTTGTATACTCTTCAGAGAGGCGATCTACATAGGCAGCGAGATCGCCAGACACCTTAATCGTGCCCTTTTTGCCAGCTTGCGGCAACGTGTCGACGAAATTCATGTCTTCTTCAGCATCTTCAGCGGCAGCAGCAGCGATTTGAGCAGCTGTCACCTTTTCGCGACCAGCACGCACAATATCAGCCTGATCTTCTGACGAGAGTGGAGCGAGCGAGAAATCTGGATTCTTTTCTAATAGAGTGAGAACCGTAGAGATGTGGGTCTGTACCTGTTTCCAGTGATGCGCTGACATGACACGATCAATCTTGGATGAAGTGTCGAACACTGACGTTCCCACTAGGTACATGGTAGCTAGAATCTGTCGAGCAGGGCCGAGACGACGAGCGTAGTTGGCCAATTTGCGCAGTATATTCAGCTGCTCGGAAATGTCGACGCCTCTTTTTCCACGCATAGCAACCACCTCTTTCACACGGCGATCAAACTGGCTAGGAGTGAGTTTTAATTCTTCCTCGACCACAAACTTTTTCGTACTATCCTCAGAGTCACGACGAGTCTCACGCTGCTTGACAATCTTGGGGCCTTTCACCTTTTTGGCTTTTGTCACCACAGGCGTCTGCTTCAGCCAGCGAGCACGGCCCTTGGGCATGTTGTCGTCATCCTCTGAAGACGAAGACGAGGATGACGACTTGCTCGGCCACGAATTGTCCGAATCATCCGACTCTTCGTCCGATTCCGACTTGTCGTCCTCGCTACTCTCGTCTTCCGACGCAGATTCGTCACTGCTGGCCTCTGATTTCGACGAGGCTGATGTAGACACCGCCGAGGATTCCTCCGCACTCGAAGATGATTCGTCGCTCGACTCGCTCTCGGATTCTTCACTCGAGTCAACAGGGTTTAAGCGAAACTCGTCAATCTCTTTTCGCATCGGCTCTAGCTGCTTCTTGAGCTTTCCCTTCATCCGAATCAGTGCTTTGCTGTTCTCCTTGCTCATTTTCTTCTGTTCCGCCCTGTTCTTCACCTTCTCGGCAAGAAAATCTTCTAATGCTACCATTGTTCGCAAGAAGAACGTCGGCAGTGACGGCATCGTCTTTCGCGCTCGCTCCACTTGCTTCACGAGCTCGTCGAACTCGGACTGAATTTGCGTCCAATCATTAATCTTCATGTGGTTTTTAATTCCCGTGCAATTGCGTTCCATTTGCTCCAACGCCTTGTCCTTGGCGCTTTTCACCACACGCACTTCCTCATCTGACTCAGAGTCGGATTGCACCGCCCAGCGCGAGGCCGCACGCGCTGCCTGTTGTTGCGACGTTTCTACATCTGACACATCAGACACATCACTTTCTTCTTCGGAAGACGAGCTCCCGGCCCAAAACCTGCTCGCCATTGCTGCTCGTCTTCGGTAGTATCCGCGTATTGGTTCGTGACCACTGAAAAAATCTAAAAACCTGAATTAATAGATGTCGGGGTTATTATCATAAGTAGCCCAGTTTGGCCAGTTTTTTTCAAGTCTAGCCCACCTCTAATTGTTTCCCAACTCTTGCGCAATGGAGCTGTCCGACACTTACCAGTCAAAGACTGAGGTCGTGGATGCCATTAAGCGCACGAACATCGCTGGCGGCTCCAGTTTCAAGGTGGATCGAAGCACCAGCTTCAGGTATGCCGTCGAATGTCGCTCATGCGACTACGCCGTTGCTGCTCGTGTCCGCAACGACGAGTTGTGGCACGTCACAAAGCACTGCGACAGACACACTTGTGCCCCGGTGCGCCATCCAAGCGCGGCAGACCAAGCATGGATTTCAAACACTGTGGCTGGAGCAGTCCAGGCAGACGCAACAATTCGCCCCGTCAGATGGGCGCGCTTCTCGTCAACCATGTCACTCGTGTGCGCTACAGACAGCACGGCGTGGTTTACTCCGCGCAGTAGTGTCAGTTTATGGCCGTATTGAAGATGGATACTAGCACGCGTCTCGGTATTTGGCGCAGATGACTGAGCGCTCTCCGGAGTCAATCTGTCGGTTTGAAACGGCCGGTGGTGTAACCGGTGCGTACACGCACGGTGCGGCTAGCGCACAGAGGAAGAATTCCCTTTAAGCGGCGTTCGCCGATACGCCCTAATAAAAGGGATTAGTAAGAGAGAGCTCTCTTACTCGGGGCCAAGATTCCCACTTTGGTTTACTATTAGCTTTCGCTAATGCCTTAACACAAGGCTCCCTTACTAAGGGGGTAGCTAAGTGAAGAGCTTACCTTACGCTACAACGCTCACTGCGCGCGCGACCGGTCGAGGTCGTGCGTCTGGTAGTCGGTTGAGTGAAATGTAAACCGAATGTATATTTAATATATAATTAGCCTAAATTAATTTAAACTAATGTAAACTATATGTAATACTAAGTAGAACTTACTAAATTCGTACCTAGCTAAAATGTAATGTACACCACCTGTGTACCAACGCGTTGCTGGATGCCACGCCACCACCAAGGGCTCCTGACCTGATTGTTTAAAATTACCAATGGTCCAAAACCTTTCGGACCGGTCAATACCGACCCCAACCGTAGTGTACTCACGTACACCACCTACAAAATGTGACCCGAATGTAACCCTGTTACATCCTCCCACATAAAGACTATTGCTTACGCAATAAAACAATTTTAGTTGGAGAACTCCAACTTCCAGAACCTCTGGCTACCCATGAGCACCATTAGTGGTGCTATGGAGTATCCTCAAGAAGAGGAGGTAGACTATTCCGAGAACTCGGAGGTGGATGCCCTTGGGGATATCTCCCCAACGGCTGACTACTACGACAACGCTGAACGGCGATGTCGACAGCCTAATCCGTTCCCCACACCTGGGAAAAATGCACTAGATACTGCGCCACCCCTGCCAATGTCAGATGATACATCCGGATCGCCGAAGGCGATCATCACCAATGAGCTGGACGCAGCTCATGAAAGCCAACTTGCCGCACAGGCACTAAGGGCTGTGTTACGCGCCCCCAAACGCCTGCCACGGGAGGCATATAATTTTGACTGTCCTCGTGACCTTCCAAAGTGCGCTAGGCGTATGTGTGGTGAAGTGTAGCACAAATTTGGTCACTTTTGATCAAGGCAGTTGGTCGAGTTTCCGATTGGTCTAAACAAGGGGGGCTTTTTAGGCTATCAGATTCGAGGAGTATCAAGAACGCAGGTCTTGGGTGAGTCATCTGACATTGGGTATTTTACATAATTTTGTGTGGGTACATTAGGGACCATAGGGAGGTAGTATTATTGGTTAGTTGCGGATTTTCCAAGTAAAAGTCTTTTGGTCTAGGAATAAGTGGCAAAAACCTCTTCTGGTCTTGGTCTACACCGCAGCAAGGGGTCGCCGTTATTCTTTTCACGTACACTAGTCGCCTCCGCCCGCCGCGGAGTGTTTGGGGGCAGAGGGTTGAATTATCCCCTCTTGCCTATTATACCCGGTCTGG
>CM047582.1:21669759-21688643 GCA_026184515.1 Peronosclerospora sorghi | reverse complement strand
TCCGCCGCAGTCGATCGATAGGTTAACCCAGTCGATCGAAGGTTTAAACTTGGACATCCATGGGATTCCAAGTATCACATCAAACTTGTCATCTAAATCGATGACGATGAATTCATCCTCGAATGACAGTTCACTCAACTCGAAGCGTGTTTTAATCACACGCTTCGGAATAGTCACGGTTGCACCTGTTGCTAACCGGACTGACAACATACTTCGTGGGGTTTCTACCTCCACGAAGCTCAACAGCGTTAGACTCTGAGTTCTAACGAAATTGTTTGACGCTACTGTGTCAAACAAAGCTCGCATGGGGACGTCGCTACCGTGCGGCTTAACCTCCAGGGTGATAAGAGGCTTACCATCACCCTGCACCTTTTGACAGGACATAGTCCCGTCTGGGGCTATTACCCTCACATGCCCTATGTCGGCATGTGGGATAACATTCCCAGTAGGGCGCCCAGCCCCTACTGGCGATTCTCGTTTTTTGCACCAACAGGGTGATGTCCCTGTTGGTGTCGCCGTGCAGCGGACAGTTCCGTCCGCTGACTGCGTGGCACCGGACGCGGTGCCATACACTCATGGGCAAAATGCCCCATTTTCGCGCATCTATTGCAGCGAATATTCTTCTTAAATTTCGGTTGCTTCGTGTTCGAAGCAACCGCAACCGATAGGTCCATTGGCTCTGGACCTTCACCACCCATGCTCTGGCGCGGGTGGCTGTTTTTTGAGACGAAGTGTGAGCTTTGTCTGACCGACTGCTGCTTGTTGACATGCTGTTGCGGCATGTCAAAAGCGAAGGGCTGTTGATCCCTTCGGCTGTACCCAGCATGCGATGACGCTGATCGCATGCTGAACTCTTCACGGATGCTCATGTCAATGGCATCCCTTAGAGTCTCTGGCGGGTGCCGATAGAGACTCTGTTTGACGGGACCATCATTGAGTCCCTTCATGAAGCCAGTGACCTGCATAGCAGGGGGCACCGGCTCATACACAATATTTGACAGCAAATATTGCGTCTTTTGAGCGTAAGCTTGGAGGTCAAGCTTACCTTGTCGGAGTTCCATAAACTCCTGCCGACTACTTAGCTCCATTTCTGGAGCTTCATAGTTGAGCTTTACCTCAGCTTTAAATTCCTTATAAGTAAGGAACGCAGAGTCATCAGTGGCTCTGCGACTCATCGCCCATGCCCTGGCTCTGCCGCCTAGACATGTTGTGGCGAAGTACTCCTGTTGACGTTCGTCAACAATATTTTGCGCAGAGATGGCATCTTCCACCTCTGCGAACCATCTACGAAGGGGCTCGCCCTCTTCGCCGGTAAAGGGCGGTACTCGCGCCTTTACTACTTCAACGCTATGCGTTTCAGGTGCAGTTGCGGTCCGCGCTGCCTCTGGCGCGGGCCGTTCTGACTTTTCTAGGTGGTTTAGCCTAAAGCGGTTCACCACCTGTACCACTTCCTCTTGAGACTTACTCTTGAGGAAGGTAATGATGTCGGTCCCCATAGACCGAATCATTTCCGCCGTCGCGTCTTTACTACGCGACGAGAAGTGAGGGAAGTGTTTATTCACCTCTTCCAGCGTTCTTTCTCGCTCGGCAGCCGACATGTCTCGCGACATGATGCCGAGCGGCTCTTTATCTTCGCTCCGCTAGTTAACTAGCAGAACGGAACTGTGGTCGTTAAGACGGACCACAAAGTGCTACCAGGTGTAACAGGACTGATCCTGTTACAGGCTTACACTGTATCTTGCGAGGAAGCGCGCAATACAATAGGGCAGGATTTGTTGGTAACAACGAATCCTATAAAAAAAGTAAATATATTAATATTCACTTGTTATCTTGAACGCAAAATTAAGAGTGTTTATTTAATGGGTGGTTTAGAGGCTAATACTATAGTAACTAACTAATTAATATAATAATATCAAGTCTTTAACTAACTGTACTATTAGTTAACCTGCAAGATTCGGTATTTATACCGAATCGACTTTTCCTTCTTAGATTATAATAACTTATAATCTCTTATTTAAATTTCAGACAACGCGTCTGAAATTAAACTGTGATATTCTAACTTGAATATCAATTATGTAATGGCACCCCATTACACGGTATGTCGAGTGGCAAAAACTGGCGTACCAATCGACCACCGATCTTATCAGCGATGATGGGTAGGTGGAAGAGGATACCTCACCTTTAGTGGAAAGACCAAGTTATGTCACCCCAAAAAAGATGTTGGTCCGAAGAAAGGCGCCGCAGTCACCAGGAACAGTGGACCATCAAGTAGACGAGACAAGGTTAGTCAACGTGGTGTCAGCACAAGACCAGGCGACAGCGGAGCAAGAAACGGAAGAAGGGGAACATGAAATTGCTAGGTCGGACCATGACGGTATTCGTAATCAGACCGATATCAGTGAAGGACAGCCCGTCGATCAAGACCAGGGGCGTTCAGCCGGTCCAGATGGTCTAGGTGATATCGCCCCAGAAGATGAACAAGTCTGTATACATGAAGGCGGGGAACAGTACATTCAGGAGCTGGAAAGCCAAATGGCAGTCCTCCCTGAAGTGTCTGACGACTCGCCCGAAGTTACAACGGATGATTTACAAGTGGGTGATCAAGACCTTAACAGTCCAGACCAGATCGAGCAGTTGAAGAATATAATATGGAAGAAAATACATCTGCTGATCGAAAAGGGCAACGCCTTACCACCTGCAGCCCGTGGTGCGATTTGCGATATTGACGTTGGAGATTCCAAGCCGATTGCCCAGCGATGTCGACGCGTGGCGCCACAGTACCGTGAAAAGCTTTCTGATCTCATTAAAGCACTGTTGGTCACGAATATTATTAGACCATCGACCTCGCCGTGGGCCTCGCCGATCATAATTGTTATCAAGAAGAACGGCGTTGACATTAGACTGTGCATCGACTATCGGCTGGTAAATCGGTTGACTAAACTCATGGTGTACCCGATGCCGCTGATTAATGATCTGTTGGAAGACCTCGACAAGACCTTGTGGTATTGTTCGCTAGATATGGCAAGTGGATTTTGGGTGGTCTCGATGACTGATCGAGCCCGTGAGATTTCCGCATTTGTGACGCCGTTTGGTCTTTTCGAGTGGAAACGTATGCCGTTCGGTCTGAAGAACGCGCCCCAGATCTATCAAAGGCTGATAGACAACGCATTGTACGGACACTTCAAGATCAAGACCGATCGGGACCCTGTTGAAAATTATGATGTGTTTAGAGAGGGTGAACCCGATCGGGAAAGAGGACCGTCCGTTCTAGGGAGGCGGTCGTACATCGACGACATTCTGATACCAGCCTCGTCATGGAACGATCTGTGCGAGAAGGTTGAACGATTGTTGGAGACATGCGACCGCTGGAACCTGTCTATCAGTGCCGTGAAAAGTTTTTGGGGTATGTCCAAGGTCGCCTATTTAGGCCATATGGTCTCGAACAATGGTCTAGAGGCTAATCCCAAGGAACTGGATTCGCTGAGTAACCTCCCGTTCCCCAGATCGCTGAAGGCAATGCAGTCCTTCCTGGGAAGATTGAATTATTATAGCCGATTCATTGAAGACTTTGCTATCTACGCGGCTGTGCTGTACGAGCTCCGGGAAGTTGACTATCATATGTTGCGCGAAGGAGATCGGGCAACTTTACAGGAGGGCGCGACTCTGGTCTTGCTGCAGTTTGTCCGCAAGTGGAGGACGAAGATCATATGAAGCGTGCACAGTTTGCCTTCGGTATGTTGAAGGTTAAGATGGCGACGGCACCGATTCTCAAGCATTTCGCCCCCGAAAAAGTGCCGACCATTATTGTATATGCCAGTAAGTGGGCTATCTCGGCCACTTTAGTGCAAGATCACGATGGTGTGTATCATCCAGTCACGTTTACGAGCCGGACGCTAAAACCAAATGAAAAAGTGAACTATGGAATTGTCGAGAAAGAAGTTCAGGCGTTGCTACGAATTCTGGATGTGTGTTACAACCTGCTGGTCGGCCGACCTATAAAGGTCCTGTCAAGACGGTCTACTTTGGACTGGCTATTATCAGCCAATGGGATGGACGGACGTCTAGGCAGATGGTCGGCGGTCTTGTCGCAGTGGACCCTCGAGGTCGTTAAGTGCACAGCGGGGGCGAGGAAGAGATATTGGGCACATTAGCTGCCAGTATCACCCCTCGGTCTGAAGTGGACGAGGCATTGATAGCGATTGCCCCGAGGAAGCAACCTCGGCAGTCAGTTTCGAAACCGCCACCGACCGTCGACCATGATGAAGAGCTCTTGGTCTTAAGTTTTGACGGATCGGCAAGCGTGAAGAAGAAGGTCGGCGCCTATAGTGCCATATTGTGGAAGTTGCCACAATGGTCTATAGTTGCAGCCGCTGCCGATTTCACGACGGATATTACTGTTAACGAGGCGGAGTACCGAGTTCTACTTCTATGTCTGGACCTGCTGTCGTCGCAAGGGAAGTGGCGAGTCATCATATGTGGTGACTCCAACCTAGTGATCAGTCAGATCACCGGAGAGATCGACTGCAAGGCTTTACGACTAAGGACGCTAAATGATCGAGTAATGAAGGAATTGAAGGACCACCCCAACCACAAGCTATTGCACGTGAAACGGGACTGGAACAGAAGCGCCGACTACCTCGCGACCAAGGCCATGCAAGACCAGACCGGGGCTACGATCACCGAGAAGGCCGTTCTGGATGAATTGGTGAATATAAACAGGCTCCCAGAGGTGATCGGACCCAAGAACTCCCCATTCCAGGTGCATGTGATGATCGCGACTAGATCGAAAGCTCAGAAGTCTCGCCGACCGTTCCCGAAGGAAAGTTTGAACGAATATGCAGTGCAACAGTTAAGGATGGAACGGATCCTCAAGGCTCAGGACGAAGAAGAATGGATTATGAACCTGAAGACCTACCTGCGTGGTGAACTGTCCAAGTTGACAAACAATCAGGCGAAAGAGTGCATCAAGATCGCGGATAGCTACGAAGTGGATGATAATGGATTATTGTATTACTGCCGCGATGCCGACCAAGACAGTGCAGACCGGGACCGACTGGCGAAATTATTGATACCCGAGTTGCTGCAGCCGGATGTCCTTCATCACTATCACGTGAGTCTAGAAGGGGGACATCAGGGCATAGGCAGGACCTATCACAAGATCAGGTCCCACTTCCACTGGAGAGGTCTTTTACGCAGTGTGCAGAAATATGTGGGCTGTTGCACGGATTGCGAGACCGGAAAGGGTAGACCGGTAATCAAGGGGCGATCGCCCGGAAATATCGAAGCTACCTACCCTTTCCAGGTCATAGCGATGGACCACATACCGTCACTGCCTAGATCGACGAGCGGCAACACTGAGCTGATGATCTGGGTATACCTGTTCACTGGTCTAATTATTGCGAAGACAAGTGCATCTCGGTCTGCGGAGCAGATCGCCCATAGCTACGAAGAATGTGTGTTCCGAATATTCGGCGCCAGCGAGGTCATCAGGCACGATCGGGAACCCGGTTTTATGGCCGAGGTGTTCCGGTCGTTCAATAACATGCTGGGCCAGAAACAGAGTGCGACGATGGAATATCGTCCGCAAACAAATGGATCGGCGGAACGCATGGTGCAGACCATAACGAGGGCGATAAAGATGTACGTTGCTGACCCAGAACAGCGAGATTGGGACGAGTATGCAGATAGGCTGGTGTTTGCACTCAACTCGTCGACCGATCGGGTCCGAGGAGAAACGCCTTTTTATCTGACATATGGATGGGACCCTAGGTTGACACTGGAAGCTGCGATACCTATCGGTTGCACCCGGACCCGCGATCGCGATGCTCGACGCTGGCGCATGCAGGTCCAGAAACACTACCAGCATGCAAAAGAAGTCGTCAACGAAAAGCTGCGTCAGGACACACAAGACCGGGCAGACCGGACCAATGACCAGGTCCGACCCCACGGTATAGAACCAGGGGCGAGGGTATGGCTATACCTAGACCGAGTGAAAGATGGCTATGCGAAGAAGCTGGCTCACATGTGGCACGGCCCTTTCCGTGTTGCCGAGCTGATCGGTGAGCCCGCTGCCCGTCTAGTAACAACTGGTACAGATTACAAGGTCTTCCCGATCGTGCATGTATCCAAGTTGAAGCTGGTCCGAGAATTTCCTGATCGACCCAAAACTCCCTGTCTGGTAGTCGAAGAAAAAATATTTGATTTCGATGAAGCGTTACTGCAGGAGGACAGTTGGTAACGACCATTAGAGGAAGACGAGTTTGAAGTGGAGAAGGTCTTAGATGTTCGGTCGACCAAGAAGACCAGGTTCGGTCGGACTCACCGAGAGTACCTGGTCCGATGGAAGGACCATGATGAATCAACTTGGGTCGACGAGCTCGATTTGAATTGTGGGGCTCTTCTACGAGAGTTCGAACGAGAACGAGTCAGTCGTAATCGCTTCGCAGTGATGCAGACTCATGAAGACCAAGACCAAGACACGCAGTAGCACCGGTCGGTCTAGACCGGTGTGAAGATGTGGAAGGTCCGGAGTTGATGTGAAATTGTGATGAACTGTGACGAATTAGAGTAGCGGAATGACGAATGTGATGACTATTTTTCGTGATGGGGGTGGAACTGTTTACGATAACGTGTTCGGTGCAACTATGGAGAGAGTGGTAAAATTAGTTCAAGTGATTTGACGATCGGACATATGAAAAAGAAATGATGACATGTATTACGAGTTATCTGGTCGACTACCTGCGACTTCACTTGCTATCGCCCCACAGACGGCCGATGACCATCGACGGATGATTTTCCACTTGATCCTGAAACTGGTTACGCCAGGGGTCCTTCCGGTCAAGCTGGACCAAAGCATCCTTGAGGTACGCGACCGGCTAAGAGCAATCAAGACCGGGGTACCATATGCCTTCGTCGGCCAGCAGTCTGGTCTTCTCAACGCGACGCCTCGGCATGTGGAGGAACACCGGGTACAAGAACACGTCGACGTCACACTCGCGGGCTCGCATCCCGTCCAAAATGTACTGGCACAGGGACTGCCAAGCCTCGCCCGCCCGAATTCGACGTCGCTTGCGTTTGCTCTGGAACGTCGCCAGGCCCGGATCTTGTCGCACCCGGTCGGGGGGAAGCATCAAGTAGTGGGACGCTTCCCAAATTGCTTGGCCGTGGATCTTGTTGAAACTCTTCACCCGGCCTAGCAAAGTGCCGATCCACGGAGTCAAGTGGAACACAAGTCCTATCTTGGGGTGTTCGAAAATTTTCCATGGCTCACCGCCGTATAGGCGGGAGATCTGCGCCGACGTAATCAAGTCCGCCCTCCATGCAGACGCGGCAGGGGTTTTCTTGGACGGTGGAAAAAGACAGGGGTCCGGGCGGGAGAAAGACCGGGCCAGAAGCTGCTTGGTCAGGGTAGACCGGCGCAAACAGCCGATTTGCCCCGACGACCACGGCAAGTGATTTCAAACGTACGCGGCGGAAGGGAGCTGGTGTTAACCGCCATGTTCTTCAGTAGAGCGTACTTGTGAAGCTCGGATGTCCCGGGGAGAACCGAAGGCGCCGGCTTCGCTGATGTCGATACTGGTGTGGCGTCACTTGGCAAACCGGTCTTCTGTTCTGACCCCAATGTCGACGCCACTTGTATGAAACTTTCACGTAAATTCGTTCGTGACTTGGACTAGATGGCCACCATAAACTCGGAATCGCAGGACCCTTCGCTGGAGTCCTCCTCGGACGAGACCCCTGTGTGCTTAGTGCTATTTGCAGTACGGCGCGAGGGCGCTCGACTTTCCGAGGGGCTGTAGATTTCGTCCGTGTCCGAGTCCGAGTCCATAAGAAGCGCCTGTGTCTTGGCTCGCTTATGAGGCACTGCACGCTTCCCCCCGAGTCCGGGTCCACGCGCAGTGCCCCGCGACCTCGAGATACCCGGCGCGTCCGCGCGCTTCTTCGATTTTTGTGCAATTTCGGGCTGCTGAATATCAGCCAATGAACGATGTCGGTCTTGGTCCTGCTGCAAGCGGTCTTGGTCTTGCCCCGAGGCGACTAAGGTTGACGACGCAGACCATCTATGCTGGAGGAAGCAGCCGAACACGGATGCAGCAAGTTCATCAAGCGCTGGCGGCACTGGTCTAGTGCCACCTGAAGACGACCCGACTCTATCGTCCAAGCGTCTGGCTTGTCTTGATAAGACCGGACCTTCCCGGTCTGGTCTTGAATTGAAATATGAAGCTCGGCAATGCGTCGCACGAAGTCGTCGCCTTGCATGCGCAGTGAGGTCGCGTCAAATTGTCCGTACAGCTGCTGCCGGCGAACAAGTGCAAGTTGATCCCGGAGATGGGACTGATGAGCCTCCAGACAGGACAGCTCATGACGCGCGCTTACCAGCTCCTCTAAAATTGGTCGAAGCTGCAACATGATCGTCGGACTGCCTATCGGCATCAAGCAAGGCACCTATTGCCTTGACGACGCTGGGAGGGATGAGAGCTGAAGACAAACGAGGGCCAAGACAAGTACAAGACGAAGACCAAAGATGCGCACCTCGTGTTGCCTGGTGGGCCACCTGGTTCCTGAAACGCATGTTTTATGCAAGCATATCCTGCATCTGCGTGTCGGCTTCAGTCTGACGCCCTTCCGATGTATGAAGTTCACGAGAGCTACGTGGGCTGTCAGACCGACACGACCGGACAGGCGAAGCAAGGTGGGGCGACTCGGCGCATAGAGTTTCTGCAAGAACAACAAGAACAAGCGTCAAAGGGAAGCATAAGGAGATCGAGTGCAGTAAAGGCAGTACCTGACGCAGGTGTCGAAGATGTTTGGTCCATGGGGAAGAAGTGTGAGTGACCAAGGTCCAGTTGGTCGAGTGATGGGTGAGTCAGACCGTTATCGTTGTGCGACACGGTCGGACTCAGGGGCTGCTGTGGTGAAGTGTACCACAAATTTGGTCACTTTTGGTCAAGGCAGTTGGTCGAGTTTCCGATGGGTCTAAACAAGGGGGGCTTCTTAGCCTATCATATTCAAGGAGTATCAAGAACGCAGGTCTTGGGTGAGTCACCTGACATTGGGTATTTTACATAATTTTTTGTGGGTACATTAGGGACCATAGGGAGGTAGTATTATTGGTTAGTTGCGGATTTTACAAGTAAAAGTCTTTTGGTCTAGGAATAAGTGGCAAAAACCTCTTCTGGTCTTGGTCTACACCGCAGCAAGGGGTCGCCGTTATTCTTTTCACGTACACTAGTCGCCTCCGCCCGACGCGGAGTGTTTGGGGTCAGAGGGTTGAATTATCCCCTCTTTCCTATTATAACCGGTCTGGACGCGCTGCACGCGTACTTTGGCCACCGGAAGTCCCTCGACGGGAGTACAAATTGGCGATCTCGACACTTTGGCTCAAGTACGTTTGGAACGTGCTACTTACTGGATTGGTCTTTACGTGGAGATATCGTTTGTGAAGTTTCACGGGCATATTGGGTCTTTACGTGGACATATTGGCTTATTGTAATATTGGTTGGAGTTTAGATCGGTTTTGGTCTTCTCTCATATTAGTCAGGGGATAGACCGGTTGATTGGTCTACCCTCTATTATTTCGTATTGGTCAGGTCTAGATCGTTTGGACGATCGACCTATTGGAATTTATCTTTTGGAAGTGTTTCTGGTCTGTACGTACCTGGGGTGAAGAGTTCCGCTTTAGGTACACCTATCCAGCACGGTCTCATATTCAAGACCGAATCAGATCGATCTGCGATCCCGATCCACCGAGTGTGTAACTAGCCCATTCCATCGGGTACACAAGGTGAGATGAACTTAAGTGAATCGGACCAAGTGTCTTTGGATGATGACCGGTCGTCTGCCAGCAGCGGACGATCGGAACAGATTTCGAATGGAGTTCCGCGGGGTACCCCCCCCCCCCGTAAGTTGGAAGGCTGGGCACGATGGTGGTGGTCAGGTTGTCGATACAAATGTATTCGATTTCGAACTTGACTCCACACATATGGTAAGAAATGGTTTATCATCCTTTACCCCTGCCCCCGCGGCTGAACAGCCGTATAAATGCGAACGCCGGGAGAAACTCCGGCAACAACTGCTCACGCAAGCAGTTCACTAGCGTCTCATACCGAGAACGCCTCGACAGACAGGCACAGGGTGCCCCTGTTGAGAACCTCCGCGAGGTTCCTATCATTTCCCCGGGAGAAAATGCCGAAGATGCAGAGAAGAAGTTCCGCGCTTGGGCGGAAGGGGAGAAGCTTCTCCCCAGCTTCAATGAACTACAAAACAGCTATTCTCGTCGTGACGTTTGGGTGGATAGGGCGTTGCGCCTGGCATTCGCCAGAGCAAAAGCGATGGGGCTATTACGTGCCCCATATCGCACGCGCTACGCCAGCGCCCCTGTCACTACCGCGATGCCAGAGTACAGTGTGAGCGCTCTGGCGAATTCCCAATTACTGGGAGTGAAGGGGCTTCTCGCGCCCCTTTGGTCGTTGACCTGCAGCGGGATTCTCCCGCTCGAAAGCGTCAACGACGTCGCGGCAATCCTGCCGTAGAAGATTCTCGTACTCCCATGAACTCTGTGAGTGTGGATAACCCTTAAAATTCACCAGATACTGGATTTGACCTCGATGATGGCGCCGCGCCATCAGACGCTCCACATGATAATGTGGAGTACATTCCGCATCAAGCATTGGAGGGGGAGGTCGCGCAATTGCGACATGAGATTCGTGAGCGCTGTGATCGACACAGCCGTCACATCTATGAAGTCCACGAGAGACTTCGCGATGAGTGGGATGCCACTGAACGCTTCGAGAGGCGGCTTGCCTCTATCGAGACTACCGTTGCGGAGCTCCGTGGCCGCATTTTAACCCTATCGGGCTTCCTCCGCCCTGCCGTGTCTTACGGCTCTTACGGCTATTCGCCTTTCCAAACCCCTCCAGGAGGGGGGCGCCTCCGGGTCCTGGTATGCCTTAAGCATGCCCACATAGAAGGTTGGATGCTTACGCATCGCCTTCGGGATGTCCAAGGTATACGACAATCCTTTTCGGGCTAGTACCTTAAAAGGCCCCACAAACCTGGGGCACAGTTTATTCCGCAATACGTTGGAAACTGCATGTGTAGGATGATTCTTAGAGTTTAATAAAACAAGTTCTCCTACATTGTACAACTTTTCGTTACACCGCCCCTTGCGGTCATCCTGCTCCTTCTGCTTGTCTTGGCTTTCCGCGATGGCATCGCAGACGTGTCGTAAGACACTAAGGCTCGTCGATAAGAACTTATCGATGCACAGATACATGGCTGACATCAGGAATCCTCCCCCCTCAAGCCCTGGGCCACACACACACACGTGGCGTCAACGGAACCCTCGGATTCACTAATCCGTTCACGTAAAACGGGGTAAACCCCGTAGATGCATGGACCGAATTGTTAATAGCAAATTCGGCCATGGAAGCATCTCACTCCAACTACTTAGAGAACCCGGACATAAACTCCGGAGAATATTGTCGTAAAGCGTGTTATAATTGGGACCAATAACGGGCCTTTTTATAAGGCCTTATTATAGGGCCTTATTATAGGGCCTTATTATAGGGCCTTATTATAGGGCTTGATTTGGGGGGGGGGCGATTACGGTCAGAATCGGGACGTAATCGTATAGGATTGTGGGTACCACGGCGTATACAGTTGCTTGTACAACCGTGGTGCACATATTCAGGACATAGACAGGGCATAGGAAGATGGGAAGATTACGTATAGGTACTCCGCGAACATCGACGAGCGGCGACGGACGACGGACAAATCAGGTCGACTGGTCGACGGAGGACGCTGGAACGGGTAGTTCTGATTGGTGGATATTAGGAAATTGGTAGTTCTTAGGATTTAAGAAATAATAAAGTTCTCCTTTTGCGTTCGATCTAGCAGATCGTTTCCAGGACGGCATCTTTGCGCCTCCCTTATTAGTATACACCTCTACGTCCCGGGCGGGAGCACTTTGTGCATTTTTGGCCCACCGGCAGACGTAGAGTGTTTAGAACTCACTCCTCGACTCCGCCCTCTGTGTCAGCGGTTCTTCTATAAAGGTGTTTTGGTTTTGAGAGTGTGATTGAGCAGTGCTCTCACCTCTGCACGTTTGGTTCGCGTTTGGACCCTAGAGTTCGGCTGCTGTAAGCGCCCCACGGGAACTCTAGGTGGATTAAGGGAAATTTACCGCCCCCTTGTAGGTCTAGGTTAGGAATACATATATTTGGGTGTTCCTTTAGCTGTTTGAAGACTCAGAGGCTCCGTGATCGGAAAGTGAAGACTTCCACTGCCTGATCAAGTACCCCCTTCGCCGATCAACACCTGATCGACACTCTGCGACTCGTGACCCGCGATCAACAACTCTCAGACCGCACCAACTTGTACCTGAGCGACGTTTGGCACCTGATCAAGTCTGATCACCGCTGATCAACTACTTTTGGTGCCTGAGCAAGCCTGATCAAGCCTGATCACCACTGATCAACTACTTTTGGTGCCTGATCAAGCCTGATCACAGCTGATCAACGACTTTCGGTGCCTGCCCAAGCCTGATCACTGCTGATCAAGCCTGTTATCACCTGATTTGAGCTCGATTACACCGGATCACGTCTGATCAGAACCTCGATCAACTCATTACAAGTTCCCCAATCTCGCATCAAGGAATTGCCGTGTCTACATCCCCGCCACCTGGAGAGAGACCCACGCCTAAGCCGTCGGGTACACAAGGTGAGCAGAAACACAAGCAGTCAAGGACAACCAGAGGACCCCCTTCGTTAGTCGGCAGTCCGTGCGCCGTGGTACCGCCTGATCAAGCGTCAAAAACTTTGATCAGCCTCTCCACCACAATGGTGCGCGTGCCCGGATCTTTGGGCGACGCGGGATATCACCGCGATTCTACGCAAGAAGGCGCTGATGTGAAAGTGAAAACGGAAGCGGAAGCAGAAGTGAAGATAAAGGTGGAAAAGGAGGAGGAGGTTGTGACGACGGAAGTCAGTTTGCCGTCGTCATGCCTGAAGAAGAAAGGGAATGCTGATCATCAGGACCTGGGGAGAAATCTTGATGAAATAAAGGAGGAGAAGCCTCAACCACCTCCCGAGGCTCCTTCGGGAGCCCATGCGGATCATAACGCAAGTTATGATCCGCTGAAAATATGTGTATATAATGATCCGGATTGGGATCCGGTGGTGAAGTATTACAAGACCGACCAGCCGAAGGTGTTGATGAAGGCGCCTGGGTCGGAGAGCAACAAAAATCGATCAAGTACACCACCAACGGAGGCCGATCTGGTGAGAACGTTTTACCGAAAGGTTTATAAAGGAAAACGGAAGATTTCTTTTTGACGAATTCGATCATGAGCCTACTTGGGGTCATGATCAGCGGGAAGCTGAACGGACCAGTCGATCAGCCAGTTACGGATGGGAGGGACAAGTTCACGATCGTACTGAGGCTAACACGCCTGATCAAGCAGGCAGGTCTGACGACAGTCGCCTACGATGCTGAAGAGGTGCTTGATCATGATCCAGAAGATCTGTCAGAAGCTACCCAGCAGTTGTTTCATCTATTGCTACCTATCGTGGGTCAAACCACTAAGTTGGAACCCTCGCACTCTCCGTTGAAGATTGAAGCAGGTCCGTCCAAAAACGCAGCAGAACACACGGGATCATCGTGCTACGAATCTGCCTCTTCTGAAGGCGATGAATTTGAAGTGGATTCGAGTAGTGCCGGGAGTATAGAGCCCAAGATCACCAGAATGACAGTTTGCCAGAAGGATAAATCCAAGTTTTCGGCTATCAAGATGGAACCTCAATCGATCAAAGCAGAAGATGATCAAGTATCGCAAAGCCCACAGCTGCAGACATTCTTTGATAAGGCTATGGAGATGTTTCTAGCTGAAGAAAGACGATAGCTGACACCGGGAGTCGTCGGCGAAAAAAACCGCCAGCTAAAGATTGGAAGAGCGGCGTCGATCAAGGACGTTGACATGGAATCTGTGCATTCACTGCGTCAGCAGCACTCGAAGCCAGAAAGATCGGCAACGGTCAAAGACGTTGACATGAAATCGGTATATTTGTTCCATGATCAACGATCCCAGAGCGAGTACATTGACCCAGATGAGCCGATCACACTACCACGACGAGCCACCGTTGCGTCCGCACATACTGGGATGCCTGATCAACAGACGATTCCCAGGATTTGGATGTCTGCGATCCGTGATCTAAAAGAATTTTCGGGAAAGGAAGGGGATGAAGATCAAGCGCGGAATTGGATTAGTCGCCTCAAGTCAGCATTTATGCGGGATCAAGCTTCTGATCCTGAAAAGTGTCTAATCCTAGGCGATTTACTAAAAGAACCAGCGCGCAATTGGCATCGCCAGCTGAGTAGAAGCACTCGATCAAGTTGGAAAAACCTTGTGGATGAGTTTGACGTGCAATATTGTGGAAGTGGACAATCGGCATCCCGCCAGTACTATTATACGAAGCAGCTGTCAGATGAAAGCCCAATCGAAAATTTGCACCGGTTGAATGTGGCGGGATTGCGAGCCAACTTTACGTGAACATGTACAACATTTCTTGGATACATTGGCCAATCGCGAGCTCGCTGATCAACTGACGATTTTGCGGTTGGACACCGCGACAGACCTGGAAGAGACATTGCGGGCGTATGCACGTAATAGGTGGTACCAGCCAACGGCGGCCGTAGGTACCAGCCGATTCCGCCAGAAATTAGGCGATGATCGGGCACCGGCCCCAGCGCGAAAGCCCAAAGCAGTACGCGCGATCAAGGTGTCGTCTGGAAGTGAAAAAATCAAGTGCCGACGACAGTGGAAGCGATGAAGATCAGCGCCGTTACATGATTGCTGCTATACGCGACAAACCAGGGGTGCTAGATCAGCCTAGCGAGTCCCGATCGGGTAATCGAAGTGATTCAAGTGCAGTCGATTAAGGGGCGGTGAAGAAAATGCAGTCATTGTGGGTCGATCAGGCACGATAATCTTCTTTGCTGGAAGCGCCTGACCTGTCTCAAGTGTGGCAAGAAGGGACATCCGACCGATCATTGTTTATACGTCTGTAGAGCCTGTGGCGTAGTTCACGATGCGGGCAAGCGCCCTATGGAAGAGTTTTACAACCGAATCCGCCAGTGGTACAATCCCACCAAGCATGCTGGAATGCTGCCCAAGGAAGCTGAAGATTTGTAAAACTAGGACGCTCGCCAGGTTGGAATATGGTACGAGACGAGCGTTCTGGTTTGTGTATTTTTGCATATGTGGATAAGAAGAGGGATGATCAAGCAGCAGAAAGAGATAATGATAAATGTGATCAGCCTGATTTACCACGCTTGGCTAATTTCCATATCGATGAGTTTCCTCGGTCCCCGGTGATCATGGAGGTCGATCTACTTCCAGGTGAATCGCGCGGATATTGGAAATGCCACTCGCCGAAGAAATGGTTTAAACAAGCCAAAGCGAGTGGTAAAATCAATAACGAACGTGCCACGCTATTTTCTGATTCTGGTGCTGAAGTGTCGATCATCGACTCAACCTTTGCTCGTAAGGTGAGTTGTCAAATCGACACGAGTCAAACGCAAGAATGTGTTGGCATTGGAGAAAGTGCATATCTCACGGAAGGGCGCACTAAAATCAATATTACGCTAGCAGGCTCGTTGGTCTATTATTTTCATGCATGGGTGGGCAGACTTGTTGGTCAAGATGCTATACTGGGTATGGATTTTATGATACTATCTGGTGTTCGATTAGACATCGCCCACGGTGCACTAAGTTTGCCTGATGAGGTGATCATCCCATTTGAGGGGCGCCGACAGCTGTATGGATCGAGTGGTAATCATATGAAACTTAATCAGTACGAACAGATACCAGTAGGTCGATCTGCAGAGGTTCGAATTTATGACCAGCGATCTCGAAAGTTGTGGATTACTCGTGGAAAAGATTGGGTACCCACTATCACTAGGGGCGTGGGCAATTTGCGATACCTGCGTGCTACGAACGCCGTTGATCATCCGATCATCGTGCTAGATGAGACGATTTTAGGTATCTGGATGAACAAAGATGATGTGCCCCGTCGCCCTGGATTTGTTTCGATAGGGTCTAATCGCTACAAAGAGTGGCAAAATCTCTCGTATCAATCGTCTACCAATTCCGTGAATGACGATCAAGAAAGTGTCGATCAAGGTCCTCTAGTCGAGAAGAGGGAGTATCCTACTCCTCGAAGTATTTTAGTACGCCCTACGGACCCGATCGCCACATCTGTGGCATTGGTAACCGGAGGGCCGCAAAAGGTGCAAGAGGTGCAAGCGCGGTGCAATCAGGAGCCGGAGATGAAAGGTCCGACCACGGAGCACGGAGTTGAACAACCTACTGCAAGAGATACGTTTATTCAATACACACGCGATCACCCTGTCTCAGCCGATCCTAGCGAAGTTGGTGTAATCCCTATCGATGATCAAGTTTGTTACCATGAAGGTGGAGATTTGTATGTGGAGGAACTGGAGAAGCAGCTTGCTACGTTGCCCAAAGTATCTTCAAGCACCGAAGAAGTAACTAGGGACGACTTGCTAGTCGGAGACCCCTTGGTCAACTCACCAGAAGAAATTAATCAGCTTCGCGATATAATTTGGGCAAAGAAACATCTGTTGATCGGAAAGGGGAACACACTACCTCCTGATGAACGCGGAGTTGTTTGCGATATCGATGAAGGCAATGCTCGCCCGATCGCCCAAAAGTGTCGGAAGGTGGCTCCACAATTTCGCGAGAAGTTATCGGCTTTGATCAAAGGGCTATTGGCTACCAAGATCATTAAACCGTCTACGTCACCCTGGGCATCACCTATAGTGATCATCGTGAAAAAGAACGGGGTTGATATTCGCCTATGTATCGACTATCGCGCGGTGAATCAACTCACGCGCCTGATGGTGTATCCAATGCCCCTGATCTCTTATCTACTCGAAGATTTGGATAAGGCGCTGTGGTTTTGCTCTTTGGATATGGCGAGCGGTTTTTGGGTAGTATCTATGACCGATCGAGCGCGTCAGATTTCGGCGTTTGTCACTCCGTTTGGATTGTTCGAATGGAATAGGATTCCTTTTGACCTAAAGAATTCTCCGCAAATCTACCAGCGGTTGATTGATAACGCATTATATGGGTATCTCAAGGTTAAGGACGGTGCTGACGAATCGGATGATGTATTCACGGTGGGAGAGCCCGACCAAACACCGGGCCCGTCTGTACTGCAGCGGCGATCATATATCGATGATATTTTGATCCTGGCACCTACCTGGGCTACCCTGTGTGACAAGGTGCATCGTTTGTTGGAGAAGTGTGATCAGTGGAAATTATTGATCAGCGTGACCAAATCGTACTGGTGGCGACGCGAAGTTCCCTATTTAGGGCATCATGTCTCTAGCCGAGGTTTGGAAACAAATCCGAAAAATTTGGATGATCTGATTGATCTGACTTTCCCTGGCACCTTACGGGCCATGCAATCGTTTTTGGGGATTTTGAACTACTACCGTCGGTTTATCGAAGATTTTGCGATCTATGCCGCTGTGCTCTACGAATTAAGGGAAACGGATTATCAAGAGTTAAAAAGCCGATCGTTGAGCAAGGAGAATATGAATCAGGAAGGTGATCGATTAATCAGGGCAAAAGTAGCATTCAGCATGCTGAAGGCGAAGATTGCGTCAGCTCCAACCCTGCGACACTTTGATCAGAACAAAGCGCCAGTAATCGTGGTCTACGCCAGCAAGTGGGCGGTATCCGCCGCGCTGGTACAAGAACATGATCAAGTGTATTACCCCGTGGCATTCTCCAGCCAAACGTTGAAGAGCGGTGAGCTGAACTACAGCCCCGTCGAAGAGGAAGTTCTGGCGCTTCTACGGGTCTTGGATGTTTACTTCACGATGCTGGTCGGAAAGACGATCACTGTCCTGTCGCGTTAATCCACACTGAGATGGTTACTAACATCCAACGGGTTGGACGGACGATTGGGCCGATGGGCTGCGATCTTATCACAGTGAGACCTCGAGATCAAGAAATGTGTACAGGGAGAAGAGGAGGTACTGGGAGCGTTATCTGCAAGTATCACTCCTCGCACCGAAATCGATGAGGCCCTGATTGCGATCGCACCGAAAAAACAACCGCGGCAGATGATTGAAGTACCACCTCCTACGGTCGGAAAAGGCGAAGAACTCTACGTGATTAGTTTCGATGGATCTGCAAGTGTCAAGCGACGTATAGGTGCGTTCGGCGCTATCGTATGGAAATTACCGGGATGGAAGATTATGACCGCGGTAGCCGATCATGCGCCTGATATCACGGTGAATGAAGCGGAATACCATGGATTGCTTTTAAATTTGGACCTACTGTCGAGATACCCCAAAGGGAGGACGATCGTGTGTGGAGTTTCGAATTTAGTAATCCGGCAAATGCGCGGCGAAATAGAGTGTAAAGCTCCGCGATTGCAAGTGTTGCAACAGCGTGCGTTCAATATCCTTCGCGAATGGTCGGATCATGATCTAGTGCATGTCAAAAGAGACTGGAATAAGAGTGCAGATCACATCACCACTAGGGCTATGCAGGGTGGAACAAGATTTGAAATCGATGATGTGAAACAGCTGGAGGAATTGACCGATCTCAACAGGTTGCCGGAAGTGATCACGTGGAATGAAGATCCCACTACCCTGCAAGTACTAGTGATGACACGATCACGTAACCTACATCAGCCGTGAACGTCAACATGTCCCGATATATCTATAGCCGGGATAAGGGCGAAACGAGTAAAAAAGGCACAGGACGAAGAGAAATGGATTCATGATTTGCGAAGTTATCTGTATGGTGACGTCTCACGATTGAACGCAGACGAGGTTAAGGACTGCGC
>CM047582.1:21650053-21664759 GCA_026184515.1 Peronosclerospora sorghi | reverse complement strand
GACCGCGGCATGCTTTGAGCCAATGGACTTAGACTTCCAGTCTATCCGTGGCTCGTGGCGTTCCATCCACTTCATTCCCAGAATGAGGTCATACCTCGAGTCAAAATCCAGGCGTAGGCAACGTTCTAAGCTGTCAAAGTCTGCAAACTTCATCTTAAGGTCAATCGAGACCTTGGGTACAGTAACCTGTACACCCGTCGCAAGACGGACCGTGACAACGTCACGAGAACGTGCCTCTAGGGCCTCGGAATGCAGCCGAATCTTCACAACAGAAGCTCGTCTGACATATTGTCAGACGCTCCAGAGTCTATCAAGACTCTCCAAGGCTTATCAAATCCTTTCACGTCCGCAAGGACAACCAGCAACCTTGGCTGGTACACCAACTCGGTGATAGAAAGTACCGTTTCCCCCGGGGCTTTGTGTTGTCGTCCCCTATCCTGGGGCTTAACAGCACTGAGGGGTCCCCCAGTAGGGCGCCTCGCACCTACTGGGAGCCGTCGTTTCCCGACGGCTTGGGGAAGCGCTTTTTCCCAACCCTTGGCCCCTCAAAGCGAATATCTCGCTGGGGGTTCCGCGGACATCTGTTCCGCAGATGATCCGCGCTTCCACACAGGAAGCATCTCAGCGGCCTCTGCCGCTGCAACATTGCATGAAACTCCGCTTCAGAACTCAGCGAGAGAGAGCCATCGAGACTATTAGCGGAAGGTTTCTCCTCCGCTTCGACCTGACTCAGGTCCATGGTTTCGGGACCCACCTTAGAGGAACGAAAGTTCCTATCGGCGTTGAGCGCCATCTTAAACTCCTCCCCCAGGGATTGCAGTCGGCTTCGGAATAGCTCCGAACGTGCTGTCCCTTCTCTCAGGCCTCCAATGAACATGGGAATTGACACATCGTCCGAGTACGCTACGCGTACATCCCTGCCAACAGGGTCTTCAGTTCTTGGATATATGTATCCAAGTCCTTGGTGCCCTGACGGCACCTCAGAAACGCTAGCTGATTCTCGAAAACCAGATCAGGAGTGGCGTACATGTCCATAAGCTTTTGCTTAAGGACTTCCCAGGTTGGGAACACGCTCGTGACCAAATCCGGACACGTAAACGCCCATGTACGGTCTTTTCCCGTAAAATGGGTCAGTGCAAGTCCCACTTGCAGGTGATCAGCGGTCAAATTTGCTGTGGCGAAGGCCGTTTCGACCTCTCGCAGCCACCATAAAGGTTGTCACCCTTCTCCCCGGTTAACTCCTTTATCTTAAATGATAATGGGGACGCACCCCCGTGGAACGACTTCCACCTAAACTCGCCTCATGAGCTATTAGGGCATTGACCCTTGCCTTCACGGCCTCAAGGCCCTGCTCTACTAGGGGCTGCATATCTTCGTCACCAAGTAAGGATAAAAGCCTGTTAAAGGCTTCCTGCTGGACGAAGGTTAACCTATCCCAATCGTCCTGATTCATCCCTTGCAGAGGATGCCTTAGCCTACCAACACAGGTGTTGGATTGACTACAAGTGCTACCAGATGTAGCCGGTGCGTACACGCACGGTGCGGCTAGTGCACAGAGGAAGACTTTTCTTTAAGCGGCATTCGCCGCTACTTAGCCGATACGCCCTTATAAAAGGGATTAGTAAGAGAGAGCTCTCTTACTCGGGGCCAAGATTCCCACTTTGGTTTACTATTAGCTTTCGCTAATGCCTTAACACAAGGCTCCCTTACTAAGGGGGGTAGCTAAAGGGAGGACTCCCTTTACGCTACTGCACTCACTACACGCGCGACCGGTCGAGGTCGTGCGTCTGGTAGTCGGTTGAGTGAAATGTAAACCGAATGTATATTGAATATATAATTAGCCTAAATTAATTTAAACTAATGTAAACAATATGTAATACTAAGTAGAACTTACTAAATTCGTACCTAGCTAAAATTTAATGTACACCACTTGTGTACCAACACGTTGCTGGATGCCACGCCACCACCAAGGGCTCCTGCCCAGATTGTTTATAATAACCAATGGTCCAAAACCATTCGGACCGGTCAATACTGACCCCAACCGTAGTGTACTCACGTACACCACCTACTAAATGTGACCCGAATGTAACCCTGTTACAGGTGGTGGGTTTCGCGTCTCTTTATGCTCCCTGAGGCATTGAGGACCGCAACTGCGCATGTGCCTCCCGTCGTGATGCCAGACGGGTGTCATGTTAAGCCCCGGTACGGCGGGGTCCTCTTGGTTGCGGTCACGCGCGACTGCTTCAAAGAGGTGCTTTTGATTTGCTTCGCTGTGGTATCTGTGGAGAACTACGCGAACTGGACCTGGTTCCTGAACTTGTTCCGTGAGGGATGCCACATGGAACGCATGGACGAACGCCTGGTCTTCGTGTCCGACCGCGACAAGGGCCTCATCCCGTCGTTACGCGATGCATTCCCCGAGTCCCACCACACCTTTTGCGTGTGGCGTATCGTGGAGAATGTTAATGCAAGTGTTGGAAGGACCCGCGCCCGACTGCAGCCGATGCTGGACGCAAATGGGTCAAATAAAACTATACCAAAATTAATTTTGCGTAGTACCCAATTTTATAGGTCATACCCAATTTTATACTTACATTTATTAGGTTAAGTACTAAACTTAATTTAATATAGTCACTTTTTGTTTTTGTGGTGGAGTCCAGTTCGAAATCGAACACCGAAGTGTCCGGAACTTGACCACCATCGCGCCCAGCCGACCAACTTACGGGGGGGTGGGTACCCCGCGAACCTTCTCCTTCTGTCGATCGGGCGACCGATCGGCACTGCAGGACGCCGAGTATCTTCTATCTCACCTTGTGTACCCATTGGTGTGGGTGGTTACACACTCCGTGGACCGTCGCTTAGTAGGGACCTTGGCAGGTACCGAAATGGGTGTACCGCTTCTGGGGTACTTGAACGAAAAAAAAACAACGAAAAGATAATCCGATGTATCCGATCTGCAAATGGAGCGGAAATCGTCACTCCAAATGCGGGGAAAATCTGGGGCTTGACTGCACACAGCGTTGAGTAACCCAGCTAATAGAGATTCTGGGGCTTGACTGTAGATCGCAGTGAGTAACGCAGCCAATAGAAACTTGAGGCTTGACTGCACACAGCAGTGAGTAACCCAACCAATATCTGGGGTTTTACTGCAGATCGCAGTGAGTAACCCAGCCAATACGAAAAAGAAGAACACGTTCCAAGCGAGCGGGGCTTGAGGGGTGAGTGAAAGTAATGCGTGCTTCCCGTCATGGGACTTCCGGTGGAGCTGTGTCCTGGCTGGGAATAAATGAGCTAGAGGGGACCGTTATATCCCTCTGCTACCAATACTCCTGCGGAGCGGCGACTTATGGAACCCAATGTAAAACGAACACTATATTTAATAACCAGGCGTTGCATACATGTCCATAAGCTTTTGCTTAAGGACTTCCCAGGTCGGGAACACGTCCATGACCGAATCCGAGCATGTAAAAGCCCATGCACGGGCTTTACTCGTAAGATGGGTCAGTGCAAGTCCCACTTGCAAGTGATCAGCGATCACATTCGCTGTGGCGAAGGCCGTTTCGACCTCTCGTAACCACACATAAAGGTTATCATCCTTTTCGCCGTTGAATTACCTTATCTTAAAGGACAACGGGGGACGCACCCCCGTGGAACAACCCCCACCTAAACTCGCCTCATGGGCGATGAGGGCATTGACCCTTGCCTTTACGGCCTCAAGGCCCTGCTCCACTAGGAGCTGCATGATTTCGTCACCCAGTAAGGATAACAGCCTGTTAAAGGCTTCTTGCTGGACGAGGGTTAGCCTATCCCAATCGTCCTGATTCATTCTTTACAGAGGATGTTTTGTCGTCTACCAACACAGTTGTTGGATTGACTACAAGTGCTACCAGATGTAGCCGGTGCGTACACGCACGGTGAGGCTAGCGCACAGAGGAATAATTTCCTAAGCGGCGATGTGCCGCTACTTAGCCGATACGCCCTTTATAAAAGGGCTTAGTAAGCGATCACTCTCTTACTCGGGGCCTATATTCCACTTTGGTTTACAAGTTAGAGTGAGCTAACGCCTTAACACAAGCTACCTTAATAAGGGGGTAGCTAAGGGAAGAACTTCCCTTACGCTACAACACTCACTGCGCGCGCGACCGGTCGAGTTCGTGCGTCCTGCAGTCTTTTGAGTGAAATGTAAACTGAATGTATATTTAATATGTAATTAGCCTAAATTAATTTAAACTAATGTAAACAATAAGTAATACTAAGTAGAACTTACTAAATTCGTGCCTAGCCAAAATGTAGTGTACACCACCTGTGTACTAACACGTGGCTGGCTGCCACGCCTCCACCAAGGGCTACTGCCCTGATTGGTTAAAATAACCAATAGGTCCAAACCTTTCGGACCGGTCAACACTGACCTCAAACGTAGTGTACTCACGTACACCACATAACTGAATTTAACCAGAATGTAACCCTGTTACAGATCTGGTCTAGGGGAGGATCAGATCGAAATTAATGAATTTACGACTCCCCATACCGCTCCTGGCGGAGACGATCGGCACGAGGAACGCTTATCGCCTCGTGTAGTGGTCGTGAAAAAGGATGGCGATGATCGATCTGGCCAGGTGGAGGACCAGATCGAGATTAACAAGTTTATTCCACCCCACAAGGCTCCGATCGGAGCCGATCGGGACTATAGCAAAACTTGCGTTAGCCCCAGAAGGGATCAGGAACAGGGTCCTAATCCCATGTATTTCGACGTTAAAAAATCATGATATGAAGAGCACTATGGGGGCGGATCACCCCGATCCACCCGAATTACCAATGAAGAAACCCAAGCAGAGGCTCGCGATGCTCTCGGACGATGACGACTTGGAGGAAAAGTCGTCGATCGGAGATGGGGTTGTGGATCACAGGGAGGTGACCAGAATGTACTACATCTACGAGCTGAAGAAATTAGTTCGCGAAAACGAGGTCATGCGAACTGTCAAGACCCTAATTCCGGATCGTCTACACGGGCCTACAACCGAACTGATCGACTCCGATCGGCCGCTGCAGCTGGTTAAGAATCTTCTGGCGATGATAGCCGAGGTTGGGATGGAGGTCAAGAATGCTAATGGTGCTGACAAGCTGTTCGAAATTGATACGTGGAAGTTAAAACAAGCTATGTCAACTCTACACGACCATCTGACGCCATTGGTGGGGGCGGTACACCGCCCAACTCCCAAAGTCGCGTTGGAAGCCCTAAACCTCGTGCAATCAATTGTCGGAAAGTCGTTCTCCGATAATAGCTCACTATATGGCTCGCCACCTTCCTCCAAGTTCCCGTCCCAGTTGGAGGTCGGTGTGGAGCGGATGACCATGTATCGCTGTACCAGTCACGGTAACAGTCACACGAAACAAAAAAGGGACGTGCGACAACGTGGGGAGGCATGCCAGTCAGGGCCCCAGGGGCGCCCACAGTTATCGGCACCCCCCTAGACCGATCCAGTCACCTCTCTCGCGATGCAAGCAAGCATTCAAGCCATGTACGAAGCTATGATCAATCGTAATGCCGGATATTGAGGCCAATCACTTCTTCGCCCGCTTGCACCAAGCCGATCGGTCCGGGAAAACAAATTTATTTGTGCGGACGTTGATCTGGAGTCAATAACATCAGCAGACAAGGTTTCGGAAGGTGTTAGACCGGTTTTTAAGACAAAACGCAAGTCACGCCCAGCTCGCCCTCGCCGATCGGCAAGTAGCAGCGACTTAGACATGGAGTCGACCAGCGAAAAATTGACGGTGACTACGGTGGTACGAGCAGAGGCGGGACGCGTAAGGAGAACTTAGCCTCGACGACGGCATTTGACTTTAATTTGACGGCGATCCCGAGGATTCGCATGGCTGCGAGCACTGAGTTGAAGGACTTTACGGGTAAAGATGCCGATGAAGAACAAGCCCGATCATGATTCAGCCGAACGAAGTCCGCCTTCCTCCGTGATCAGACGCCGAGCAAAGAACGGTGTCTGATCTTCCTAGATCTGATGAAAGGAACAGGTGCGAATTGGATCCAGTAGTTAAGTCGGGATGTCCGGTCTGATTGGAGCCTGCTATGTATGGCGTTTGAAATGCAGTACTGCCACTCCGGCTTTTCACTGCTCGGAGGTATCACCACATGAGAAAAGGGGCGATGCAACGCCGATCAAATACCTCCACCGACTTAATGTGGCTGAGATGCGTGGGGGATCCCGATCAAGGAGACCGATCCGCCGACTGGAGCTTCCCAAGAACATGTGGGCCATTTTATGAGTACGCTGGATGATCAGGTGTTGGCCGGCCAGCTGACCTTACTGCGTCTCAGGGACGTGGGAGAAGTGGAGCAGACATTACTTATGTTGCGCCACTCCCGCACTATGAGGACAAAGGTTGCTGTTGGATCGAACCGATCCCGATCGAAGGTGCAGGATGACCCTGTGAAGAGACCTGCAACCTGACCTGCCAGAGCAATCAGAGCGATCGTAGCTGATGTAAGCACCGGGTCAGAAGGGGAGAGCAGTGGTTTGTCTAGTCTGGAGTCAGACGAGGAACAGTACCGTCACATTTTCGTCGCCCAGTCTGCACCAAGAGATCGACTAGTGTCAAGCTGTGCCGTACGGAAGGCTGAAAACGGCAACAGGTCGGACCTGGATTCGCCGTACAAGAAGTGAACACACTGCGGGTAGACCAAGCGCGATGATCGTGGCTGTTGGCGAAGGATTACGTGCAAGAAATGTGAAAGACGCAGCCACCACACCCATCACTGTTTGTTTGGGTACAAGACATGAGGAGAGATTCATGACGATGGACAATGCAGGATAGAGTACTTCTTTAATCAGATGCACAAGTGGTATGTTCCAGAAAAGCATGCGGAAATCTTGCCGCCCGATGTCGAGAAAATGTTAAACTAAGTCGCTGTCCAGGTTGGAATCTAGATCGAGCTGAGAAATCTACGTTTAGCATCTATGCATATGTCGGAAGGGGCTACAACTCAACGGTAACAAAGACAGGCGATGGGAATCATCCGGTCTACAGTCATGCGACTGATGAATATTCCCGATCGAAGGTCGTTATCCAGTTGGACCTGCTGCCTGGCTAGTCACGCGGCTACTGGAAATACCACGCTTCCGACAAATGGTTCAAGCAGGCGAAAGACTATGGGAAGATTAACAACGATAAGGCGACAATACTGTTTGACTCTGGTGCAGAAGTCTGAATTATCGACTCCGCCTTTGCTCGTAAGGTAGGATGTCAGATTGACTATGCACAGAGGCAAGAATGCATCGGAATCGGCGAAAATTCCTACATGACCGAAGGGAGGACGCGTTTGAAGATCACCTTATCTGGTTCATTGGTCTACTTCTTTAGCGCTTGGGTCGGTAATCTGGCCGGCCAAGTCGCGCTCCTTGGCATGGATTTTATGGTTCCGGTAGGCATACGCCTCGATCTGTCGCATGGAGTAATTACGCTTCCAGACGAAGTACAGATTCAACGGCTGGTCGACGCCGCTTACACGGATCACGCACTGATCCGGTGAGGTGGAACCAAGATATCACCATTCCTGTAGGTCGACCGGCAGATATATCGGTGGATAATGACTATCGGCCAATAAGTTGTGGTTGACCAGGGGCGATCACTGGGTACCGACGTTTTTGGAAGGTGGAGATCGAAGCGATCGCGTACGAGTTCTAACATCGGTAATAAACCGCCGATGTTAGGCAACGTACGATCGTCGATATGTGGCTGGACGAAGGAAAAGTTCCGTGGAGGATGGGATTTATATGGATCGGTCAAGACGGTATATTGAGTGTCAAAGCTTTGCGTGTAAGGCTACCACCGATCGGATAGGCGACGACAAGTCTGCCAAAGAATACCCCTCGGACGGAAAGTCCAGATCAAGTAGCGACAAGTATGATGTGCCGAAGGCTATCAGCGCAGTCACCCGACACAGTGGGCTCACAGGCAGATGTGCCGAGGGTCGCTAATGCAGTGGTATCGCAAGGTAGTGTAACCGATGGTAGATGGGGACGACAGTAGTATCGTTGGAGACGAGTATAGTGGCGTATCCACTCAATTCGGTACCACAGGAGCACAGCCCGTCGACGAGGATCAGTATTGCCCTTTTGACAGGGGCCGACCGAGCGAGGTCGCCTCACCGGATGACCTGGTGTATATGCACAGGGGCGGGGAGAAGTGCGTTCATGGATAGGCGAATCCGATCGGCAAAGAGGCTACCCCACCTGAAGTGCTAACCGATCCGCTCGAGGCAACTATGAACAATCCGCAAGCCGCCAACAACCCCTATCGGACCGATCAGCCTAAAAAATTAATATGGGAGAAGAAATGTGGTGGAGTCAAGTTCGAAATCGAATACATTTGTATCGACAACCTGACCACCACCATCGTGCCCAGCCTTCCAACTTACGGGGGGGTACCCCGCGGACCTCCACTCGAAATCTGGTCCGATCGTCCGCTGCTGGCAGACGACCAGTCATCATCCAAAGACACTTGGTCCGATTCACTTAAGTTCATCTCACCTTGTGTACCCGATGGAATGGTCTAGTTACACACTCGGTGGATCGGGATCGCAGATCAATATGATTCGGTCTTGAATATGAGACCGTGCTGACTAGGTGTACCTAGGGCGGAACTCTTCACCCCAGGTACGTACAGACCAGAAACACTTCCAAGAGATAAATTCCAATAGGTCGATCGTCCAAACGATCTAGACCTGACCAATACGAAATAATAGAGGGTAGACCAATCAACCGGTCTAGCCCCTGACCAATATGAGAGAAGACCAAAACCGATCTAAACTCCAACCAATGTTACAATAAGCCAATATTTCCACGTAAAGACCCAATATGCCCGTGAAACTCCACAAACGATATCTCCACGTAAAGACCAATCCAGTTAATAGCACGTTCCGAACGTACTTGAGTCAAAGTGTCGAGATCGCCAAATCGTACTCCCGTCGAGGGACTTCCGGTGGCCAAAGTGCGCGTGCAGCGCGTCCAGACCGGGTATAATAGGCAAGAGGGGATAATTCAACCCTCTGCCCACAAACACTCCGCGGCGGGCGGAGGCGACTAGTGTACGTGAAAAGAATAACAGCGACCCCTTTCTGCGGTGTAGACCAAGACCAGAAGAGGTTTTTGCCGCTTATTTCTAGACCAAAAGACTTTTACTTGGAAAATCCGCAACTAACCAATAATACTACCTCCCTATGGTCCTTAATGTACCCACACAAAATTATGTAAAATAACCAATGTCAGGTGACTCACCCAAGACCTGCGTTCTTGATACTCCTTGAATATGATAGGCTAAGAAGCCCCCCTTGTTTAGACCAATCGGAAACTCGACCAACTGCCTTGACCAAAAGTGACCAAATTTGTGGTACACTTCACAACAGAAATACTGGCTGATCGGGAAGGGTGCTGCTGATGCTGAAAGTGATGATGTCAATCCTACCGCCCATTTGGATGTCAGATCAGCCCAGAAGACGTGTTGTGGTCAAACGCACCGGGAACACCCAATCCACTTGAATGATCACGAATAAACAATTTGGGTCGGTGAATCCGATCTTGGTTATGGAGATCTGGCTGAGTAGCCCAAACGAAACCGACGTAATCAGAATTGTTATGGGGTGACGCAGACTTACGAAGTGGGAAAGCAAGATTTACAATAGTACCGATCGGCAATATCGATCGGTGTGAATTTGTGATGTTTTTTGTGATTACGAATACTGGTGTGTGGCGAGCTGTGATGAATTGATTATATTTAGATGGTGAAAAAGTGGCTTAAGGATGCGGACGAATTTTTCGGTGGCAATGATAACGAATCTTTAGATGTGGTTGCAATTGAGTGGTAAAGTGTACCGTATATTTTGGGTACAATTATGGGTACAACTGTGGGTACAACTGTGGGTACAACTGTGGGTACAACTGTGGTCAACATGGACGGGTGATCGGATTAGAAGCAGCACTAGGTACGGGTACTTAACGGTAAGCGACGGACGACTGAGAAATCAGGTTGACTGGTCGATGGAGCACATTGGGATGGGTAGTCGGATCGGTTGATATTCGGTAATTGGTAGATTTTAGGATATAAGCAGTAATAAAGTTCTTCTTTTGCGTCCGATCGATAAGATCACCTACAGGGACGGCATCTAGCGCCTCCCTCCATTTTATACGCACCTATACGTCCCAGGCGGGAGCACCTAGTGAATTTTTGGCCCACCGGCAGACGTAGAGTTCTTGGGAACTCAGCTCCAACTCCGCCCTCTGTGCCAGCGGTAGTTTCTCGTAAAGGTTTTTTTGGGAAAATGATCGAGCAGTGCGCTCTCACCTCTTCCCCCATTGGTTCACGTCTGGCCCCTAGAAGTTCGGCTGCTTTAAGCGCCCCACGGGAACTCTAGGTGGATTCGTGTGAATCCGGCGATCTGCACACAAGAAGTGTAGATAGACTCCCTCTTCTTAGGTCTAAGCTAAGAATAAATAGTATATTGGGTATTATATTAGCGAAATAGTCTTAAGAGTCTCGGCGATTAAGTGCTGAAGACTTCCGCCACCTGATCAAGTACCCCCTTCGCTGATCATCCCTTGATCATGGATCAGTAACCTCCGACCTGCGATCGTCAACCCGTAATCGCGCCAATTCGTGCCGGATCAACTAGATCGATCAGTGATCCGCGATTATCGATCATTGGTCTTGATCACCCCTTGATCATCGAATATCGACCTTGACCATCCCCTGAACATCGATCACCAACCTTGATTATCCCCTGAGCAACGATCGGCGGTCTTGATCATCGACTTTTTGTACCTGATCAAGCCTGTTCAAGCCTGATCATACCTAATCGCACCTGATCAACAACACATCGGTCGATTCGCTACAGGTTTATCTCAATCTTGCATGGAACCTCTCGGATCTACGTCCCAGTCACCTGAAGAGCGACCCACGCCGAAGCCGTCGGGTACACAAATGATCAAGACATAGGCCAGTCACAAGACAACCGGAGACCCCCCTTCGTTAGTCGGTAGTCCGGGCGCTGTGGGAACGCCTGATCGAACCTAAAAAATTCTTATCAGCCGCTCCACCACAATTGGATGTGGCAAGGGTGGACCTTGATTAACGAGATTAAAGGCTAATACAGATGGTGCGACCGGGTAATCAAAAAAGGAAATTTTATAGATGATGAATGTACGAATGATTGCCCGATCGGCGTCTACCACGTTATAGTTCGCGATCACCCCATATCCGACTGACAATCATGGCTGGGTGATCTGAGATCTTCTGACGAAATTGGTTAACCCAAGTCTTCTCCTTGTCCATCAGGGTTAAGGCGTCCAGAAAGCTGTATACTACGGTGTCGCAGTGGTAACCGTGGTACCAAGCTCTGTCTTCGATCAGATCCCCGGCTTTCTCCACGCGACCCCAAGCCATATGGAGGACAAAGGGGTATAGGAAGACATCTATGTCACACACCTTTTCCAGCATGCCCTCCAAGCCAAATTGGCAGATCGACAACCAAGCTTCGCCCTCCTGACTCCGACGCTGTTTTCGTTGTTTCTGGAACGTCGCTAAATCCTTATCCAGCTTTGCTTGCCCAGCGGGAAGCACGAAGTAGTGGGTTGATTACCATATCGCTTGGCAGTGGATGCTGTGATATTGCTCAAGACGGCCCAGTAACGAGGTGATACACGGAGTCGGTGTGAACATGGCGTTCAGGTCGCGGCTCAGTAAAACTTCCGATGGCTTGGCTTCATACAGACGGGCGACCTGAAATCCGGTAACAAGATCGGGTCGCCACTCAGTTGCACCTGGATGACTAACCGCCAGCGAGAAAAGCCAATAGTTCGGACGTGATAAAGTGCGGGTCAGCTGTTGCTTGATCAGAACAGATCGCCGGATCAGTTTGATCTGCCCCGGAGACGAAGGTTCGTCGGCATCCAGACCCGAAGGAGGAGAGGCACGTCAACCCAACGATGTATGACGATATAGGCCGGTAGTGCCGGGCAGAAGAGTTGGCTTTAGTGCCTCACAAGATGGCTTCGACAATTCTTTGACGCTGTTACCCTTCGAGTGCACCACTTGGTCTGTCCCTAGTGCTAACACTTCAACTGAGGCAACAGATCGACGACAATAGGTGGATCGGAACCGTGATAGAGAAGAAGCTAGCTCAAGCTGAATCCGTCGATCCACACTCATAGTCCACACGAGGCGAAGCTAATGCTGACTTAAACTGGACAACAGTTGGTTCCGAGGGCGCTTGATTTTTCGTGGCCTGAATTGACTTGGATAGATCCGCTGTTGCGTGCAGAAGCTTTTCCGGTGTCTTGGCTCTCTTCGGCGGTTCCGCTGGCTTCTCCTCGTAGTCCGGATCGGCCGCTAGGTCCCGCACCCTCGCGCATCTCGATGCGCCCTTACGCTTCTTGTTGTGCGTGCGAATTTTGGGGGGAGGAATTTCAGCCAATAAACGGCGAGAATTTCCGCCCGAATTTTGTTGGGGAACATCGCCAGCAGAATGCCCTCGAGGGCACTCGATGCTACTCCGCAAGGAATGCGACTAGCGCCTAGAGAACTAGACAGACACATAGCCAGCTCATCGCAGCACCCGTGGTCGGTTCCCCAAAGGTGGTTCGACTCTTGGGTCCAAATGCCAAGCCGACCTTGGAAGGCAGCAGTTCTCTTAGAGTGATCGTCGATCGAGAGCTTTAGCTCGGCTATTTGCCGATCCAACTCGCGTCTTTGGGAATATAAGACCGATTGATCGACCTCATGCTCCGAGCTCAGTCGATTGACAACTGCGAGCTGCTCTTGAAAATGCGATCGGTTTGTCTCGAGACGACACATGTCGTGACGAGTGCCGATCAGCCCTCTCAAAACCGGTTGGAGCAGATCGAAGTGGCCGTACACCTGTCGAACGGTATCGGAAAGTGTTTCACGGTTGGAAAGACGTCGATTAGTAGTGGATCTACATAGAGAAGGAAGTGAGGATCGATCTAAAGTGGAGTTAACGGTGGATTGACGTACCTGATCGGTTTTGCTGCGGATCCGAGGCCTTGAAACGTTTATTCTCGGCCATCAAGTATGAACGATCAGCTTGTATAGCGTCGATCAGCTGGAGAATCGTTCCGTGTCCCAGACCATTTTCTCAAACGCGGCGTTGGTCACGATCTGCTTCTCGCGCTCAACTCTCAACTCCTTTCGGATCGCATTCAATGATTTTCTGGGACCGATCGACCTCGATTCGGTGCTGATCTTGTTCGCCGACAGTTTGAGTGTCGCCCGAGCCGTATGAATGGTCCGATCGGTCAGAATTTGAATATGCGGAGAGTGCGGGCACCGATAGCCTACGAAGACAAATGTTAGAGAAAAATGTGGCGATAGGAGATTGAGTGGATTTACCTTGTACATTGGACTCGTAGGAATGCATGGAATTGAAGACTGTTTGTGAGATCGGTCCGCTACTGTTTGCGGCTGCGAACAGACTCAAGGGCGGCTGTGGTGAAGTGCTATTGAAAATTTTTGACCAGGATGTACCAGTGTACCAGTTGTCAAGTCGGAGCGATCGGTTTGACTAAAAGGATATATTGTTTTGGGCCAATCGTGTGCTTGGAGGGTAAGGTACGCAGATTTAAGGTGCGGAACACGGTTTTGCATGTAGTTTACATATTGGATTTTCTGGTTTTCCATAATGAGCTAGCGTTTCTGAGGTGCCGTCAGGGCACCAAGGACTTGGAGACATATATCCAAGAACTGAAGACCCTGTTGGCAGGGATGTACGCGTAACGTACTCGGACGATGTGTCCATTCCCATGTTCATTGGAGGCCTGAGAGAAGGGACAGCACGTTAGGAGCTATTCCGAAGCTGATTCCAATCCCTGGGGGAGGATTTTAAGATGGCGTTCAACGCCGAGAGGAACTTTCGTTCCTCTAAGGTGGGTCCCGAACCCATGGACCTGAGTCAGGTCGAAGCAGAGGAGAAACCTTCCGCTAATAGTCTCGATGGCTCTCTCTCGCTGAGTTCTGAAGCGGAGTTTCATGCAATGTTGCAGCGGCAGAGGCCGCTGAGATGCTTCCTGTGTGGAAGCGCGGATCATCTGCGGAACAGATGTTCGCGGAACCCCCAGCGAGATATTCGCTTTGAGGGGCCAAGGGTTGGGAAAAAGCCCTTCCCCAAGCCGTCGGGAAATGACGGCTCCCAGTAGGTGCGGGGCGCCCTACTGGGGGACCCCTCAGTGCTGTTAAGTCCCAGGATAGGGGACGACAGCACAAAGACCCGGGGGAAACGGTACTTTCTATCACCGAGTTGGTGTACCAGCCAAGGTTGCTGGTTATCCTTGCGGACGTGAAAGGATTTGATAAGCCTTGGAGAGTCTTGATAGACTCTGGAGCGTCTGACAATATGTCAGACGAGCTTATGTTGTGAAGAGTCGGCTGTATTCCGAGGCCCTAGAGGCACGTTCTCGTGACGTTGTCACGGTCCGTCTTGCGACGGGTGTACAGGTTACTGTACCCAAGGTCTAGATTGACCTTAAGATGAAGTTTGCAGACTTTGACAGCTTAGAACGTTGCCTACGCTTGGATTTTGACTCAAGGTATGACCTCATTCTGGGAATGAAGTGGCTGGAACGCCACGAGCCATGGATAGACTGGAAGTCTAAGTCCATTGGCTCAAAGCATGCCGCGGTC
>CM047582.1:21629240-21649653 GCA_026184515.1 Peronosclerospora sorghi | reverse complement strand
GGATAGACTGGAAGTCTAAGTCCATTGGCTCAAAGCATGCCGCGGTCGGGTGAAGCATTGGCGAGTCATGAACCCACCCTTGCTCGATCGCAAAAGCGATACTGGCGTGAGATGCCAGAGATTGGGATGTCTGAGATGATCAGTCCCAATGAGGTCAAGAAAGTGTTTCTTGACGAGGGGGATTCGGCGGTTAATCACCGCGCCGATATAGGCGAGACTGGTGAGTCGCCAGTGGTATAGGTGGATTCCTGTGAGGTTAAGCGCGAGGCGCTTAGAGAAGAGACTCGAAGTTCGTCTCTTCTGCAGGTTGGAACTGATTCCGACCACGCCGTGTTCGGCGAACAAGTTGCGACTCGAGTGGTAGGGGTAGAGACCCCTGTGGTTAAGCGCGAGGCGCTTCCAAGCGAAGATACCCGTAGTTCGTCTCTTTCGCACGTATGAAATGATTCCGACCACGCCGTTGTAGGTGAGACCGGCGAGTCAGAGGTGGTAGAGGTAGAGACCTCTGTGGATAGGCGCGAGGCGCTCCCAATAGATGGGGCAATTGACTCCCCCATCTGGGTCCCGGGATGAGTCCCGAGGCCATTAGTCAGCAGTCCTACAGGATGCTGAATAGTGTGACAGGTGTTGTCACAGAAGGCGTAATCCTGGAACGGTTGCCTGGGGTAGGCGAACTGTTGTCGTTGGAGGAGATGTCCTTCAACCAGTTTGGAACTGCTTTGAAAGAAGGTGAAATCGTCGAGGTTGTCGTATTACGTCCGGAAGAGGAGTTGAACTCCTCATCCACGATGGACGAGTCAGTTTTGGTGCAAACCAAACAGGCATTGAATGCCGGAAGCGGTCTCAAGATCCTTGAGGATCCTGAGGACCCTTAATATTCCTTGTTAAAGTAATTCGGAGATGTCATTAGTGACAACCCGCCGATGGGGTTACCACCGGATCGGGGAGTCCGACATGAAGTATATTTGGTTCCTGGAACCAAATACTGCGTCACTCGGCAGTGGCCTCTCCCCAAGGAGCAATGCGATGTCATCGACGCATTTTTCAAGGGGAAAGAAGAGGCAGGGATGGTACGGGAGAGCAAGTCTCCCCATTCATCTCCCACTTTTTGTGTTCGTAAACCGAACGGAAAGTGGAGCATTGTGCATGCGTACAACAAGCTGAATGCAGCTACTGTACCAATGCTAACTCCGATTCCTCGGAAGGATGTCCTCCAGAACAATATGGCGGGCTGTACTGTGTACTGTGCCTTAGATCTGGTGGACGGGTATTATCAGGTGCTCATGCGAGCGTCCGATATTCCGCTGACAGCGGTTAGCACGCCTAGGGGCATGATGTGGGAGTGGCCTGTTATGCCACAAGGGCTTTAGAATGCACCAGCGACTTTTAATCGCTTGGTTACTCAACTCTTCCGCCCTCATAGAAAGTACGCTCAGACGTACTTCGACGATATATTCGTTCGTAGTCACGCGGAAGGCGACTCGTCTGATACTCAGACGCACCTAATACACCTTCGAGCGGTGCTCGAATGTAAGCGAGAGCATAAATTATATGCGAACGCATCCAAATGTATCTTTGGTGCTGAGGAAATTCCTTTCCTCGGATGCTTCATCGGGAAGGGTGGAGTGCGGGCGGATCCCGCGAGGGTGAAATCCATTGTGGAGTGGCCTTCGCCTGTAAATCTTAGATATTTACGGAAGTGGATTGGATTAGCCAATTACCTCCACAAATACAGCGAGAACTACGCTGAAATGGCTAAGCCATTGATGGACCTTCTTAATAAGTATGTTGATTGGTGTTGGGAAACAAAACACCAAAACGCTTTTGAAGCGGTAAAGGGGAGCTTGTTGAAAGCTCCCGTTCTTGCTCTCCCAGATTCTGGGAAACCATTTAGTGTCGTCTGCGACGCCTCCGATTTCGCAATCGGATGTGCTTTGTTACAAGCAGACGATGCAGGAAGGGAACGTGTGATTGTGTTTGAGTCGAGGCAGCTTAAAGCTGCGGAACGGAATTATCCCGTTCATGACAAGGAGCTACTTGCAATGAAGTATGCCCTTATCAAATTTAGGGTTCACCTACTCAGATCAAAGCCGTTCGTGGTTTATACTGACCACGCGCTCTTACGGAAAGCGACAAAGTCGCCTCATCTCTCGCAACGGATGGCCCGTTGGCTCTCCTTCTTTGCGGAGTACAACTTTGAGGTTAATTATAAACCTGACAAGCAGAACGTGCTTGCCGACGCGTTGTCGCGTCGTCCCGATTACGAGGTCGCTCACGCGACATTCGTCACCTCGTCTGTGGTGGATCTCATACGCCAGGCGTATGAGAAAGACCCACAGTGTACGGCGCTTATCCGCGCGTTAGGTGAAAAGGGACTTGAATCGTCTGAGCCTACCCTGTCAAGTCGAGCTAAAGCTCGTTTACACCGTTACAGGTACTGTGACGGTCTGCTATATTATAGCACAAGCGCGGAGGACACTCCGCGGTTGTTCCTCATAATGAGGAACTGAAGTATAGAGTCCTCGTTGAGGCACATGACGCCCCTACCGGGGGTCATTTAGGTCGGGATAAGACCTATAGCGCTGTAAGCGCTTTGTATTGGTGGCCCAAAATGTATAAGTGGGTCGGTGCGTATATACGCACCTGTGAGACGTGTCAGAGGGTTAAACCCTCTGCAAGTTCAGCTGCGCCTTTGGCGAGCTTGTTGGTCCCAACGTAGTGTTGGAAATCCATTCGTATGGATTTTATCTTCGGTTTTTCGAAGGATAAAGCCGGGAGCACCGGCATATTGGTCTTTGTAGACCGTTTGAGCAATATGGCTCACCTGGCGGCAGTGCCAGAGTCCATAGATGGACAAGGAACAGCAAAAGTGTTCCTAGACCGTGTATTTTTCGACAGCATGGTCTACCCGATTCCGTTGTGTCGGATCGGGATCCCCGTTTTACGGGACAATTATGGGGAGCGTTGTTTAAGGTGCTAGGCACCAAGATCCTCATGTCCACTGCGGATTATCTGCAGACGGACGGTCAAACAGAACGCGTTAATCGCGTTGTTGAGGATATTCTACGAGTTTATGTACGGATTCTCCTAAGAGTTGGAGTGAGATGCTTCCTATGGCCGAATTTGCTATTCACAATTCGGTCCATGCATCTACGGGGCTTACCCCGTTTTACGTGAACGGATTAGTGAATCCGCGGGATCCGTTGACGCCACGTGTGTGTGGCCCAGGGATTGAGGGGTGAGGATTCCCTGATGTCAGCCCTGTATCTGTGCGAAAGCACATCGATAAGTTCTTATCGACGCGCCTTAGTGCCTTACGACACGTCTGCGATGCCATGGCGGAAAGCCAAGACAAGCAGAAGTATCAGGCTGACCGCAAGGGGCGGCGTAACGAAAAGGTGTACAAAGTGGGAGAAAGTGTTTTATTAAACGCTAAGAATCTTCCTACACATGCAGTTTCCAACGTGATGCGGAATAAACTGCGCCCCAGGTTTGTGGGGCCTTTTAAGGTACTAGCCCGAAAGGGCTTGTCGTATACCTTGGACATCCTGAAGGCGATGCGTACGCATCCAACCTTCTATGTGGGTATGCTTAAGCCATACCAGAACCCGGAGGCGGGTCCCCTCTTGGAGGAGGGTGGGAAGTCGGATAGCCGAAAGGCTCGACAGGTTGGAACATCTCCGACAGGATCGAAATACGAACCTGAAGCTCCGCAATGAGAGATTCGAGGGAGGCAAGCCGACCCTCGATGCGTTCATTCGCACCCCCTCGTCGCGGAGTCTCTCCTGGGCATCCTGGATGCGACGGCTGTGTCGATCACAGCGCTCGTGGAACTCACGTCGCAATAGCGCGACCTCCTCCTCCAGTTCTCGATACGGAGGGTACTCCACATTATCATGTAGAGCGTCTGATGGCACGACGCCATCACCGGGGTGATACCCAGTACCTGGTGAAGTGGAAAGGTTATCCACATTCCCAGAGTTCGTGGGAGTCCGAGACTCCCCTGCGGCAGGATTGCCGTGACGTCGTTGACGCTTTCGAGCGGGAGAACCCCGCTGAGAGTCAACTACCAAAGGGGCGGAAGAATCCCCTTCACTCTCAGTAGCTGGGAGTTTGCCGGAGGCAGATGCAGAGTTTGCATTGCTCTCCGGAACCACATCGAGAGCAGGGCGCGTGTAGTAAGAGGCAGATAATTTCCCCTTCGTTTTGGCCTGGGCATATGCCAAGCGTAACGACCTCTCTACCCGAACGTCGGGTTCGGAAAAGCTGTTGTACAGCTCATCAAAGTTGGGGAGGCGCTTCTCCCCTTCCTCCCAAGCGCGGAATGCCCGTTCTGCGTCCTCGACACTTTCGTCCCGTAAGAGAACGTAGGGAACCTCGCGGAGGATCTCTGCTGTGGCACCTCGTGCCTGTTTCCCGAGGCGCGCTCGGTAGGACTTGACAGTGAACTTCTCAGGCGTTAGCAGTTTGGCCCTGAGTTGTTTCCGGCGCGCAATTTCACGCGGCAGTACAGCCGCAGGACCAGGGGTATAGGAGGCTAAACCTCTCTTGACCTCTCTCTTAGCCTTCTTTGGAGGGTCACGAGGTCCCTTCCGTGCGGTACGGCATGTCGGGCTTCATAAACCGTGTCCGGTTCATTGGTGATGGTCGCCTTTGGCGACCCGGATGCATCATCCGTAGTTGGTAGAGGTGGCGCACGAGTTAGCGTTTTCCCCACGTATGGGGGATGGATGGCTTGACCGACACCGCCGTTCGGCGCTGTCGGAGTGGTCAGCCTTTGGGGAGATATCCCCAAGGGCATCCACCTCCGAGTTATCGGAATAGTTTTCATCCTCAGCACCACTAATGGTGCTCATGGTTAGCCAGAGGTTCTGGCAGTTGGATTTTTCCAACTAAAATTGTTTTATTGCGAAAGCAATAGTATTGATGGGGTAAGATGTAACAGGGTTACATTCTGGTTAAAATCAGTTATGTGGTGTACGTGAGTACACTACAGTTGGGGTCAGTATTGACCGGTCCGAAAGGTTTGGCCCTACTGGTTATTTTAACCAATCAGGACAGTAGCCCTTGGTGGAGGCGTGGCAGCCAGCCACGTGTTAGTACACAGGTGGTGTACACTACATTTTAGCTAGGTACGAATTCAGTAAGTTCTACTTAGTATTACATATTGTTTACATTAGTTTAAATTAATTTAGGCTAATTACATATTAAATATACATTCAGTTTACATTTCACTCAAAAGACTGCACGACGCACGACCTCGACCGGTCGCGCGCGCAGTGAGTGTTGTAGCGTAAGGGAAGTTCTTCCCTTAGCTACCCCCTTATTAAGGGCGCCTTGTGTTAAGGCGTTAGCTCACGCTAACTTGTAAACCAAAGTGGAATCTTGGCCCCGAGTAATAGAGTGCTCTCTTACTAAGCCCTTTTATAAAGGGCGTATCGGCTAAGTAGTGGCACATCGCCGCTTAAGAAAAGTCTTCATCTGTGCGCTAGCCGCACCGTGCGTATACGCACCGGCTACAAGATCGAGCATCGTCATCCTTTCCAACTAGTAGTACGCAAGGCGATATGCGTTCCTTGCGTCCTCTCCAGAGAGTATCCATATCAAAACTTGTAAAATCCAAACTGTGCTGAATATCGCGGTGATTTCCTCGTTCAAAAAATGATCCGGGCACGCGCACCATTGTGGTGGAGTCCAGTTTAAAATAGAACATCGAAGTGTCCGGAACTGAACCACCATTGCGCTCAGCCGACCAACTAACGGGGGGGTACCCCGCGAACCTTCGCCTGGGTGCCGATCGGGTGACCGATCGGCATTACAGGACGCCGATTCCGATTCGTATTGTGTCTCACCTTGTGTACCCATTGGTGTGGGTGTCTACACACTTGGTGGACCGTTGCTCAGTGAAGACCTTAGCAACTAATATGGGTGTACCACTTCTGGGGTACTTGATCCAAATTTCCAACGAAAAGATAATCCAATGTAGTCGATCTGCAAATGGAGCGGAAATCGTTACTACGAATGCGACAAAATCTGGCACTTGTCAGCGCGTAGCAGTGAGTAATCCAGCCAATATGGTTTTTGGCACTCGAACGCAAAAGCAGTGAGTAATACAGCCAATAGTTTCTGGTACTTGATTGCAAAAGCAATGAGTAATCCAGCCAATTCCTGGGACTTGACCGCACATCGCGATGAGTTACCCAGACAGTAAAACACGTTCCAAACGTGTTCGAAGTTGAGGGGTGAGTGAAAGTAATGCGAGCTTCCCGTCGTGGGACTTCCGGTGGAGCTCAGTCTTGGCCGGTATTAATGAACAAGAGGGGACCCTTTTTGCCCTCAGCTCCCAATGACTCCTACGGAGCGGCGACTTATGCAACCAAATGTAATATGAACACTATATTTAATAAACCAAATAAAATCCAATATGTAAAGTATATGTAAACCGTGTGCCTTACCTCAAATATGCGTACAAAACACTCCAAGCACACGATTGGATCAAAACACTCCGTCCTTTCAGCCAACCCGATCGCTCCGACTTGACAACTGGTACACTGGTACAAACTGGTCAATAATTTTCAATAGAACTTCATCACAACTGGGCAGTCGTTACTTGGTGAATTTTATCGATTATAAAAGCAATTACGTGCGGATTTTCCTGGCTATGACCAAGGAAATGGCCGCTAAAAAGTTAGATCATTTTCTCGCTTTTTTGGAGGAAGATTCAATTGGAAACTCACGTGTTGCGGACGGACGGAGGCGCAGAATTCATGACACTTAATTACTTCTGCAAGAACACCGGCATATCAAGGCAGATATCGGAAGTGAACAACCAATCTAGTAACGGCAAGGCAGAGGGTATGCATCGAACCGTGATGAACATGGCCCGATGCATTTTGTTTGCAAGTGGCCTTAATTTGTCTTTATGGGGTGATGCTGCAGAGTATGCAGCATATGTGCTAAACAGGACGCCAGCAAGCGCAAATGAAAAAAAATGTCGCCATTGGAAGTTTTGACGGGTGTGAAACCCAACCTTGGAGAAATCGTGACATTTGGATCGCCCTGCACGGTCTATTGGAATCCCGGCACTAATACGTTGGCGCATCATGCGCAGATTGGTATTATCATTGGCAAAAGCGAGGAGAAAAAGGGGTAAAAGGTGCACCTGAAGCGTGACAACACGGTCACGGTAAAGCAGCACATCAGGAAGATAGAGACAGTCGATGAAACTCATAACCGACAGCCAAGGGAGCTGTTTGAAAGTGAAACTGAAGAAATCTCGGTGGAAAATGGAGATGGAAGGTCAGAAGGAGCTGTTTCAGAGGCGACAGATCGAAATGACGGGGTGGCAGAAGATGCAGAGTCATCAAGCGCAAATAAAAAAGGAACCCAAAGAAAAAAGTCTAGGAAAAAGTCCAGGTGGACGCGCAAAAGACATTTAATAAGAAAATATGTGGAAAGCATGGCTGCAGAAAAAAATGATGATGAAACCAAAGAAGATGAAGTTCAAGAAGTAAACATGGTACTGAGGAGTGACCCAAGAAATTATGACGAAGCCGTAAAGAGTAGAAACTACGCTAACTGGCTGAATTCCATGAAAGAAGAACTTCAAGAATTGGAGACGGAGCATGAAATTTCCAAGAGACATGGAAATAGACGACAAAAAGCTTGATGAACTAAAGGTGGAAAACGCAAACAATATGGTTTTACGATTAAACAAAGCACTATATGGTTTGAAGCAGGCGGGCATGCTTTGGAACTGCTGCTGCATGAAAAGTTGATGAATTTTGGATATGAACAAAGCATTACGGATGGTTGCCTGTATTTTAAGTATATTAATGATGATATTGAGGTCGTAGGCGTCTACGTAGACGACCTAATGGTGACAGGAACTAACGCAGAGTATGTTGAAAAGTTTTTCGATGAGTTGAGTGTTTTGGAAGTGAATAATCTCGGCGAAGTTTCGAATTTCTTGGCATACGTATCAAATATGATGTGAAGCTCGGATATTTCCTCGTTCAAGAAGTGTGATCAAGGATTTGTTAATGACGTATGGGTTCCAAGACGCAAACAGCACGAGGTCGCCGATATCTGTCAATTACGAGGATCAAGTGATGCAAGAACATGAAACTTTAAGTAAAGCAAAAAATCGAAGAAGTATCTCGATAAAGGATTTCCAGTATCTAACTGGAAGCCTGCTGTGGATCGCACGATGTACGAGACCTGACATCGTATATGCGGTCCCCAAGGCAACGCAGGGAGTACACGCACCTACACTTCTGGACTGGAATTTACCTAAGAAGATTTTACGTTTTTTGAAAGGAAACAATGGATTTAAAGCTACAGATGGAGGTTGCAGTGGAAGAGAAGGAGATACGAAAGAAGGAGATCACACTAGTGGGATTTTCAGACGCAGATTGCGCTGGCTCGAAGACCGACAGAAGGTCTGCCAGTGGTGGACTAATTATCATGGATGGCATCATAATTCAATGACTGTGTTAAAGTCAATCGTGCGTGTCGTTGTCTACGATGGAGGCGGAGTTATACGCTCCGTCGATCGTGGAGTGTGAGCTGCTGGGCTTAAAGGAATGGCATGCGAATTGGTTTGGCAGTAAGGTTGCCGATAAAACTCAAGTGCGACGATCAAGCAGCTATCAAGACACTCGATGGTGATAGTAAAAGTTCGAAGACCAAGCATATCGATGTGCGTGTGAAGTTGGTGCTCTCGAAGTGGCATGAAGGACTGATCGAAGTCGTGTACGATCCGACTGAAACGATGTTGGCACATGTTTTCACTAAAGCATTGAGCGGACGAAGGATGAAGTGCATGCAGAAAGGACTGGGATTGCGTGCGATTGAAGATGGATGAGTTCGTTTTACTGCAAGTTGAGAAGGAGAGTTGGAAAGACCCGCGCCCCGGCTGCAGCCGATGCTGGACGCAAATGGGTCAAATGCAACTTTAGCAAATTGCATTTTGGGTAGTACACAATTTTATGGGTCATACCCAATTTTAAACTTACATTTATTAGGTTAAGTATTAAGCTTAATTTAATATAGTCACTTCTGTTTTTGTTCTTCGCACACAAGTTACATTAGGTGGTTTCAAAGTTGGCGATTTCGGAGAACGATTTCATTCAAAATTGGGGACGACCATGTTTTGGCAAATCGAACTGTTCAAGGTCGACCCCCCCCCCCCGTTTTAAGGAATTTTTTTGTCCATTCCAGGAATTTAAATTTGCCTCTGAGGGTTTAGGGTTCATGTTCGAACACTCGAGATTAAGATGGCGCAGCGTGTGAGCGCGGTCACGCTCATGCTAGGTGACGAAGCGCGCGAGATGATGCTCGTTCCAGGTTTGGATCTGTCAGAGCTGCTGTAGTGCATCACGGCTGGCTTTCCGGCACTTTGTCAACACAATTTATAACCGCCCGTGGCAGTGCAACACGGTTCAAGCCACGTCTTCTATCCGCTCTCGTTACTCTGTCGATCGCCTGAACTTTTTGAAAACGCAGTGTATTACTTGGTACTCGAAGGGGAATCCAGAAGCAACACCAAGCAGCTGCGATATCATCGACTTTACCCTCACAATCACAAGCGATCGTCTCGAACGTGCGGAACTTTGGAGCACCGAGAGTTGGAGACTGTTACAACGACATCGGATGGAAATGATGAGGATGAAGAGGAATTAAACTCCGAAGAGGGCGAGAGAGCTTGACGAAGCGGCTGTGTCCATTGAAAATGAGCTCGAGATCGACTTGTCGGACTTTGAACTACCCCATCTTGTTAATGTGTTTACACAAGCTTGTCCTACTGGTGCATTGGATCGAATTACGTTTCAATCGGTGTTTGGAAAAAATTCTGTCCCAGTCAGGACGATATGATCCACAGGCGCGTCAAATCTTTACGAGGTTGTTTAACACTTTTGAGCAGCTGAGTTTGCGTAAAGATATCGTCGATGTTGTCGACTTTTTGGGCGCGGTTTCGGTCTTGACATGTGGTGAACGCGACGAGAAGGTTCGATTGATCTTCAAACTGTACGACGTCGACAGCGATGTATTTATCACCGAAGAAGAGATGACGAAATACTTGACTGCAGTTTTTCTCGTCATTGGCAAAGTGGCGCCGGATTTACTTCTACAGAACAAGTACGTTGTGTTACATGATGTGTTTTCATTGTGGTGTGCGTATTGACTCGAGGTTTCTTCATGTTGAATACAAATTCTAGTGTAAATCCAGCGGAGTTAGGCATGGTAACGGCAAGCAAGTGCTTCGCCGAGTCAGCATTGGATCGAGAAGATAAGATGTCTTATCAAGTGTTTAAGAAATGGTACTCGAAGCCTGGACCTCCACACTTAAGTGCTGTTACCGAAGCAAATAATAATCGCGTTAATGCTATTCAAAGCTCGGGAAAACTGGAATTGGCCAGCCTGCGCTAAGTTACAGGTCTGTCGGCGCTTAGTGCGTCCGAACTTTTCTCCATCTTGCATGCATCAACTGCTATAACGAAGGACGGTAGACACATATTTAGCCGTGCTGAGTTCAAGCAATGTTTCTATGATATTGAATAAATATTAAACCGGAACGTTACGGGTGAGATAACGAACTTCTTGGATCTGCTGTTTAATGCATTTTACAGGGATGGAAGCGATTCCGTTGATTATGTGCAGCTAAGCTGTGCGCTCTCCGTAATGTGTGGTGGATCTAACGAAGATAATGTAGTGACAGCTTTATCGCTCTTTGATACGGACCGAAATGGCCATATTACATACCAAAACATGGAAACGTACCTGACCGCAGTCGTCTTCAGTGTCCTGTGCGAGTCCTCAATACCTACACGTACCAAAGGATGTTGTTAACGCGTGTATCTGGGGTTAGGGTAGAGGGCGGGGATTTCGAGAAAGAAAATCGTCCATTTCGCCAAAACGAAATTGACTAGCTCGGAGCTAGTCGATTTCCGAAATGGACGAAAAATCGACCAAATGGTCGACCATTTCACCTACAAAAATTACCCGAAATCACCTAACTTTGAAACCCCCTATTAGTACACTTTTGGTGCAAGTACGCCCTACTAGGGGCGGAACGCTGTTTTATCTCTCGTGGAGTGTGGAACACTGTGGTTTGCTTACGTTTTACTTTGTGGAGTCTTATGAAGTGGATAATTGGAGTGAATAAAGTTGTTATTGATTTTATTAATTTCTTATCTCGCTACCTTTGCTGTTACGTTGCTTTTCACGTTTGGAGTATGTTAAATAACTGAAACTTACGTATACGAGTATTAATGGCAGATGATACGACTCACGAACAGCTAGGTTCCGTGGTGTCGCGCGAACTGTGACGAACCTCTGCTTCCCCATCGCGAAAACGCAGACGGCAGCAGAGAGAAACAGGCTACTGGCGGAGATGCGTCAGCTGGGCGAGTCCGTTCATGTATATATGACGAGCATCCCGCTGCCAACTTGTTGCGATGCGTTCTGCCCTCGGCCGCGTTACGCCGACACCACGTCCAACATCGCAGAGAGTCTGAACGCGATGCTCAATCCGCTGCGAAAGATGCAGTTTTACGGCATGCTGTGCGGCATCTTGCTCAAGATGGCCGAAAACCACTACCAGAAGCGAGTGCGCATCGACGCTGTAGCAGACAGCATCACCGAAGTGGCACGGGGCTTGCTGCGTGGAAACCAGAATCAAGCGTGTGGTATGAACGTGGCCCAGCTCAGTGCGGACGAGTTCATCGTCAACATCGGTGCCACCGACCACGCGGTAGATATCGCGGCCAAGACGTGCACTGGCGGTGGCGTACAAAAACCTGGGCATTCCGTGCGAGCACGCCTACGCTTGCTACACCGCGACAGGTCGAGTGGCCGAAGCGGACATCGACGCTTGCTTCAGCAAGACCACCGGCGCATCCTGCTTCCGCGGCACGGTAGAGCTTCCAGCGTCCTCGGCCAGCGAGGAAATTACGAAGGAAGATGCTGCTGCTCCTCCGCAGGTCCAGGCACGTTGTGGTCGCCCTGGCGAGAGGCGTATCAGGCGTCGCCATGACCCAAGAGCTCAATAAACCGAGGATCGGGAAACAATTAGAGGTTGGCTAGATTTGAAAAAAATCTGGCCATACTGGGCTACTTCTGATAATAACACTAGATGTAATGTAGTTATTTCTAAACAAGCAGTTGGGTTTTCATGCATGTATTAGCTCTAGAATAACTACGGTTATCCAAGTAATAAGGTACTATCGAGTAGACTATAACTGATATAATGAGCCATTCGCAGTTTCACAGTACAAAATTGTTTATACTTAGACATGCATGGCTTAATCTTTGAGATACAGCTAATTGATCGCATTGAAATGTAGCCATGTTCGTTCGATATCCTACACTCTTACTCGGGCGAGAATAGGTCCTTCGGCGGCGCAGTGCCTGATGGTGATCGGAGGTAGGATACGCCAAACACTGGCGTATCCATAAGCGATGAGTACGTCTCACGTTGTCTCTCACCCTGCGCGATGCCGCTCTGTTGCGCGATCTCAGCTCTGCGCTGCTGCTCGCGTTCGTGCTCGTACTTGCGCAGGTATAGTGTCAATGGAATCATAAGCACGCACGTGAGTAGCGACAGTAGATTAAGTAACGTCAAGTCACCGCCGAAGAAAGAGTTGGTGATGTAAACGGCCGGATACTCGGCGAGACTAATCACGGAACAAATCGAAAAAATGATACCCATAAGCGAGCCCATATTTTGGAGACCAAATGTTTTTGCGGTAAAAGCTGAAATGATTGCGTACAGAAATGCACGATACGCGGTGAAGAGGAGGAACACCGCGCATTGCATCGGAAGACTTGGGACTAGCTCGAGTATATTGTACAACACGCCAATTATATTTGTAAACTGCAGCGCCTTCGACAATCCGTGGCTCTCAACGACATAGTCGATCAACGGCACGAACACAAAGCCCATGGGCATCACCACGCTAAAAACCTTGGTATAGAAAAAATCATAGTCGACGTCGCCAAAATTGTCCAAGAGCTTATTGGTCGTGCCAATATAAACGGTCGCTCGCAAAACATGCACAGCTCCATACAAAACGACGTACGCGAACTCGAATGACTTTATTTGCTTCGTGATTGCGATATCCACGAGCGGAAATGCTGCATCGTCGTCATTGGCCGATATTTGCCTCAATGAAATCTCCATGTCTTCTACACTGCCATATACCGTGTCATTAGCGTTTCCAGTAATTAGCAATCGTTCCTGCTGTGGTGCTGACACAAACGCATCGTTCGAATTAATAATAGGTTTGCTGTCTTTTGGACCAGATGTCTTATTGTTCAGTCCCCAAAGAAATATGAGCACCAGATAGACGACCGAAGCCGTGACCGCAAGTCCCAGAAACAACTGTCTTCTCGACCAGCCAAACTGTTTGTGAGCTGCGTATAATACAAGGAAGATGACACTGCTGCCATCGAAGAGACAACTGATGGCTGCGAGGATCGCAGTCTGGTATTGAGGGATGAGAAAGCTAGCCGGATAGGACGACATCATCGTGAGGCAGCCCCCCAAGGCGATTAACACGTAGCCTTCCACGAATACGTCAAACTTTTTCGAGTCCGCAAGTGCTAGCATTGACAAACCAGATACCTCGATGAGAGCAGCCATTGCGATGGTCACGCGGGAGCCCATGCGATCCAAAAACATACCAATAGGTAGTCCACCAGCATTCATGGCCACGGAAGCCACTGCAAAAATAAGATTGAGGCGATTCTCTTGAGCCACGCATGGAGATTCACTCGGGTCACTGCATAACTCATGGTACTGGCCTTCCTCCTTGAGCAAAAGCAGCAATGGCGCCCATCCAAAAATAAGGCCTGTGAGTAAAAGATCAGATATACACACGGTCAGCACTAGTGCGACGCGTCTTGACGCGATAGGTCGTTGTCGTGGAGATACAGAGAATGACGACGTCATTACGATTTCAGGGTCGTTCTCTGTAATGAAACATCTCAACCTAAGAATCTGAATTAAAGTTTTAAGCAAAAAGATCAGTTAAGCAGTTGTAGACAAAAAAATCAAACTAGGTAAGAAAATTTGGCGACAAATATGGACCCTTCATACTACTACTGTTTACAGTTTTCTGTAACAAAAAAATTTAATATCGTTCTCACGAACTTAGAACTATGAATCACTCGTTCTGAAATGAGGGTCCTGATTTTGAGATTTACCTACACTAATTTCACAAGGCAGTACTGACTGAATCATGACATCGAAAATAGTCGAGGTGGGTGGCTACACGTTACACATACGTTGCGTAGCAGGGATCGAATCCTGCTGCTACGTAGATTCTATTGATATAGCATTTGATCTAGGCTGTTTGGTGGATCGTGTGGTATGTAAATCGCATGTATTCATTACACACGGACACATTGACCACATTGGAGCGGTGATGGCACATGCAGCACGACGAGCGCTCAATAAGCAGGCACCAGCTCGGTATTTTATGCCTGCGCACCTCGTTCCGCACCTGGAATGCATCTTTCAGAATGCAGCAGTCATGCAAGGCGATAGACCATTTCCTGCTTCCTTCGTGCCACTCCAGTCATTCGATGAAATACATGTTTCTTCCAAGTACGTGGTGCGAGCTGTTCCTACGAGGCATCGTGTGCCGAGTTTGGGTTTTATTGTGTACGAAAAGAGGAACCGTCTGAAGCAGGAGTATCGACAATTGCCCTGTCAGGAAATTGCAGCGCTTAAGCGCTCTGGCCAAGAAGTCACGGATAGTGACCTGTCACCCGAGATCGCATATACTGGTGACACTACCATCGAAGCGTTCAGAATAGCAATTATTGACAAGCGGATGCAAGACTTGCTGCGTGTAAAAGTGCTTATCACGGAGGTGCGGGGTCGCAATACACCGCATTATGCTGTAGCGACCGTCATGCTGACAAGTCTTTTTCTATTTGTCTCTTTCACAGGCCACCTATGCCGACGTTACAATATCGGATCAAGTCGCCTTTGAGCGTGGGCACATGCACCTCAATCAGGTAAGCTGGGATCACTCCAGAAGTTGGTTTTCTTGATTTAATGTGCTCGTTTCCTAACTCCGCAGCTAGCCACCTACGAGCAATTATTTGAGCAAGTTGGTGCAATGGTATTGGTCCACTTCTCTGCGCGCTATAGTGCCACGGAATTAGCTGAATATATTCGGACGCTCTTGCCCATGTCTCTTCGACAAAAGATTATACTTGGATGCTAGCGTGTTTGCTCGACTATAGTAGTAAGTGACATGATATAATGTTATTCATTTTGTACTTTATCATGACAATAAATAGTGGTGCTACAAACTCTCAAACGCATTGACTGACATGGGATAAAGTCTACGACATAGAACTCCAGAACTCTGAGAAATTACGCAACGGAATCGGACGTGATGCTCGCAGCACTAAAATTTCATCGCGCATGAGCATAGGCATGGGGGCCGGGGAGCGATCAACCATATCGACAAGAGCAACTTGCACTTCATCGCTGAAGCGCACATTTCGCTTGGGCTTACTAGCCTTGATAGGAGATGGCACCTGCGGTAGTTGAGTAGGCATAGCCTCTGCATCAAACACGCGATCAGCGTTAGCGTTGGCTTGCTCGCGTACTTTAGTGCGACGCTGGCGGGAGATTTTGTCGTTTGCTCGCTCAATCTTTTCAAGCACAGTGAGGGCGCGCTCCCACTGATTTTTGAGACACAGCCCTAATGCGTGACGGCGCGAATTTTGAATGAAGGTGATGGCGTAGCGGATGTTACTGCACGCCAACACAAACGGTGACACGGCCTCTTGTTGATGTTGTTGCATCTGTTGGTGCAACGATTGCTGCTGGCGCTGGGCCAGAACAGCAGCAGCCACGGCGCGAGGTGAGTGCGCTGAAGCGTCACTGGCTTGCTTGCTGACTTTAAGAATACGAAGATCATCATCGGCACTGCGTGCGCGCTTGAGCGCAGCGACAGGTGACACAGGAACAACGCATGAGAAGCTCATTGGAAGATGTAGTCGAAGGAGTGAAAAAACGGTTTAGAGGGTGGTCAGTGTTTGACGAGGACGCTGACTGGTAAATGGCACAATGACCTTGTTCTTACTTTATACTGGCTTTAACGATTGGACGGCACTAATATGAAACGCCCTAGATAAAACGGTGGCACATCGTTCGATCAGAGACAGATGCCTTTTTCACGTCGCACCTTCATGGCCTCAGTTAGGCAACAACTATACGACAGCTGTGGGTCGAAGCCACAAAAAGCATTTCTGGCGTATGTTATTAGTACGCCACAAACGCTACGCTGTCTAGCTTTCGTGTCGATCACAAGCTGCCATAAGGCAAGAAGAAGCCCATCGCCGAAGATTATACTCTCGGCTCTTCTGATGATGGTGTGCGTTTGGGGCGTATCGTGAGACGTTGTTGTTACGTGTTTGTAGTGGGTAGGTAATAAATACGGCGCCATCTTCAACGACTAGTTAGTTACCCGGTAAAGAGAAATTGAGACAGAGGCAAACACACAATTATCAGAAAACCAGGTTGGGAAATGTTTTATCTGATTCTCATTACAACATAGGGTCTCGTGATTGAATGTCTATCTCGATCCTTTGTTTGTCCTGCCACATCCAAAATGCACAGATGTGCTGCCATCAACTGCGTAGCCAATGAATTAATAATACTTCCCATATTCACACATTTCTCATAGGAGAAAAAAGATCGGTGGAATCCGGTCTATATGGATGTGCCGTGCGTGGAGCGTCGATGGTAGGAACGAAGCCGTGCAACCTATCGCGTTTCCACCGCCTGTCCCCACTCCATTCAAGTTCAACCAGTTGCAGAGAAGTGTAACTGGTCTCGCGCATGGGGTAAAGAGTCGTTGTCTGCAATTGGTCCAATGGGCCTGGCTTTCTCCATCGATCAAGGAGCGGTGACCATAACTTGCACAAGAACCACACCGAATCCATAGTTCGTACGCGAAGCTTAGAACGAAACGGAGTCTCACAGCCACCTGTTACGGCAGCCTCATACTCTACTTCAAATTTTGTGACAGGGGACCCCTACGCGAAACTATTATTAATATATTTACTGGAGTATCGCATTTTGATCTATTCTGTCGCATTTTTTGTCTCAGGTGGCTACACATGTAACACGCACACGTGTACATGATCACAACGCGAGTAACCGATTACGTAATACTATAATGCACATACGTACTTAAAAGCATCGCTTTTGTGTCATACCCGATACGAAATAATGTAAGAAATACGGTGCACGACACTTAGAACTATCCCCAACTTTTCATCTGGCCAAATTCCAAAAAACATAAAAAAAATTGCAAAGAAAAACCTCCCGAAAACGAGGTCAACGAGCGCTGCAAAAGCCCTTAACTCTGCCAGTTTCTTGCTGTCTCTTTTGCAGGTGTTTTTTGGCTTCATTTGCCATGCCACGACGTGGGAAACAAGGTCGCCATTTGGTGAAATTAGCCCAACAAAAGTGCAAACTATCCTTTGCGGGGTGGAGCCTTTCGACGCGGTAGAGCCTTTCGACGTGGTGGAGCCTATGGCGGACGTGGAGGAGCCTGAAGGAGACGCGTTTTTAGAGCCCCTCGTGCAACTGGACTACCCCGTGGTGCTGGAAGTTGAAAATCGGCTGTCAACAATTAGCAGGCGGCCTGCTCGTTATAATGGTGGTTCTGACCGAACAAAACGTCGCCGGAAGCTAGAGCAACGCAAAGCAGCTGCTGGGACGCGAAAACTAACTTCGTACTGGAGCTTTGCACCAATGTAATGGGGTGCCATTACATAATTGATATTCTAACTTGAATATCACAGTTAAATTTCAGACGCGTTGTCTGAAATTTAAATAAAAGATTATAAGTTATTATAATCTACGAAGGAAAAGTCGATTCGGTATAAATACCGAATCTTGCAGGTTAACTAATAGTACAGTTAGTTGAATACTTGATATTATTATATTAGTTAGGTAATTACTATACTATTAGCCGCTAACCACCCATTAAATAAACACTCTTAATTTTGCGTTCTTAGACTCAAGTAAAAATTTATATTTACTTTTTAGTATAGTATTAGTTGTTATCAACTAACCCTGCCCTAATTGTATTGCGCGCTTCCTTGCAATTACAGTGTAAGCCTGTAACAGGATCAGTCCTGTTACACCTGGTAGCACTTTGTGGTCCGTCTTTACGACGACAGTTCCGTTCCGCTAGTTAACTAGCGGAGCGAAGATTAAGAGCGGCTCGGCATCATGTCGCGAGACATGACGCCTGCCGAGCGAGAGAGAACGCTGGAAGTGGTGACGAAACACTTCCCCACTTCTCGTCGCGTAGTAAAGACTCGACGGTAGAAATGGTTCGGTCCATAGGGACCGACATCATTACCTTTCTCCTGGGTAAGACCCCGGAGGAAGTGATAGAGGTGGTGAATCTCTTTAGGCGAAACCACCTATAAAAGCCAGTACGGCCCGCGCAAGAGGCAGCGCGGACCGCACCTGCACCTGCAACACATAGTGTTGAAGTGGTAAAGGCGCGAGTACCGCCCTTTACCGGTGAAGGGGGCGAGCCCCTTCGTAGATGGTTCGCAGAGGTGGAAGATGCCATCTCTGCGCAACATAATGTTGACGAACGTCAACAGGCGTACTTCGCCACAACATGTCTGAGCGGCAGAGCCAAGGCATGGGCGATGCGTCGCAGAGCCACTGATGACTCTGCGTTCTTGACTTATCAGGAATTAAAAGCTGAGCTAAAGCTCAGCTTTGAAGCTCCAGACATGGAGCTAAGTAGTCAGCAGGAGTTCATGGAACTCCGGCAAGGTAAGCTTGACCTTCAATCTTACGCTCAGAAGACGCAATATTTGCTGTCAAATATTGTGTATGAGCCGGTGCCCCCTGCTATGCAGGTCACTGGCTTCATGGAGGGACTCATGATGGTCCCGTCAAACAGAGTCTTTACCGGCACCCGCCAAAGACTCTAAGGGATGCCATTGATATGAGCATCCGTGAGGAGTTCAGCATGCGATCAGCGTCATCGCATGCTGGGTACAGCCGAAGGGCTCAACAGCCCTTCACTTTTGACATGCCGCAACAGCATGTCAACAATCAGCAGTCGGGCAGACGAAGTTCACACTTCGTCTCAAGAAACAGCCACCCACGCCAGAGCATGGGCGGTGGAGGTCCAGAGCCGATGGACCTATCGGTTGCGGTTGCTTCGAACTCGAAGCAACCGAAATTTAAGAAGAACATTCGCTGCAATCGATGCACGAAAGTGGGTAATTTTGCCCATGAGTGTATGGCACCGCGTCCGGTGCCACGCAGTCAGCGGACGGACCCTTCCGCTGCACGGCGACACCAACAGGGACATCACCCTGTTGGTGCAAAAAACGTAAATCACCAGTAGGGGCGGGGCGCCCTATTGGGAATGTTATCCCACATGCCGACATAGGGCATGTGAGGGTAATAGCCCCAGACGGGACTATGTCCTGTCAAAAGGTGCAGGGTGATGATAAGCCTCTTATCACCCTGGAGGTTAGGCCGCACGGGAGCGATGTCCCCATGCGAGCTTTGTTTGACACAGGAGCGTCAAACAATTTCGTTAGAACTCAGAGTTTAACGCTGTTGAGCTTCGTGGAGGTAGAAACCCCACGAAGTATGTTGTCATTCCGGTTAGCAACGGGTGCAACCGTGACTATTCCAAAGCGTGTGATTAAAACACGCTTCGAGTTGAATGAACTGTCATTCGAGGATGAATTCATCGTCCTCGATTTCGATGACAAGTTCGATGTGATACTTGGAATCCCATGGATGTCGAAGTTTAAACCTTCGATCGACTGGGTTAACCTATCGATCGACTGCGGCGGATCCACAGGATCTGATCACCCTGTGTGTAATCCGGCTGTATCAGAAGATACAACCGCAGCGTCGGACAGTCTGGTGGATAGCGATGGCACCACCAGGTCTGTTCTGACACGATCAGCGGAAGGTACCTCCGCTGGTGAGAGTCCAGAGGGACTACCACACGCAACAGAAGAGTCGTTTCGTGTTGGAGAGAAACATTCCACGGGTGATAAAGACCACCGTGAGAATGAAGTGATATCCACGGAGGGAAACACCCACCGTGAGAATGAAATGGTATCCACAGTGGGAAACACCCACTGTGCGACCGAAGGTTCAACACGATGAAAGAATTCGGTGTTGATGAGAGTTGGTTCCAACACGATGAAAGAATTACGTGTTGATGAGAGTGAACTCACGATCGAGTGCAATCGTGAGCACAACTCCGTGGTCGCCAGTGCCCACCACGTTGCGTTAGCCATGCACACGGGTGATAAAGACCACCGTGTCGCAGAACAGGCGGCCGATCAGGCGAGCACATCTGATCGCCAAGAAAATTCC
>CM047582.1:21609790-21624240 GCA_026184515.1 Peronosclerospora sorghi | reverse complement strand
GTGGGGGAGGGACCCGCTCAAATTTTGAGCGAGTCAATGCGCAAGTTTCGTCTGCAACTTGTGAAGAAAACGATGGCCCTTCTACTGAAAGTACAGTAGAAGCGGAAGCAGCTTCAAATGAAACTGAAGCTGCATACGATGAAAATGTGTCTGCAGCAATGGCTGCAGACAACGAGGACAACGCACCTACTGCTTATAAAGCAGTAGATGGATTCGTATTACAGCACCAAGCTGTAATACGCTATATAAAAGATTCACTTGCCTCTGCTTTTGATAAGCATTAGCAAAATGCAGACAAACAAGGAAGGAATAACAAGAACTCCTTTCTGAAAGGTGAATTGGTATTATTAAGTACTACCAATTTGCCTACACATGCAATAAGCAACTTCCCTACACGGAAGCTGCTTCCTAAGTACATTGGACCTTTCAAGGTCCAAGAGATTCGGGGGAATGCCTATACTTTAGACATTCCCACAGCAATGCGGCTTCACCCAACATTCTATGTTGGGCGGCTCAAGCCGTATCACTCGTCTTCGTATTACGACGAGACGAAGAACCACGGAAGATACCGTGCTTCTCCAAGTCTCCCAAGAGAGACTTGTAATCGGCTTCCAGCCGTTGATGAGCAGAGCGGCGAGTCATTACCTCCGCCTTCGACTGCTCGAGATCAGCCGTGCGCCGATCGAGCTCTCCCTTAAGCGGGAAAGCTCAATGTACAGAAGATCATTCTTCTGATGGAGGGCAGTGTGCGCCCCGAGGATGTCGCGGACATCCACGCGAAGAGACCGATATATCTTCACACATTGAGACATATCGATGCTCAAGGAGGAATAACCCTTCTCGAGCTTGCGGAGCAAAGAACCATGCTCCGCAACAACAACGGCGAGGGATTTCTCAACCTCCGCCGCCCCTGATTGATAATCAGGGGAACAAGCGATATATCCTCGAGCGCTTGATCACGAAGCGCTCGGTGCCTTCGAAGAAGGGGCAGCGTACCGAGTACTTAGTACGCTGGCTGGTTTACCCCCAAGAGTTCGACTCTTGGGAGCCGATTGAGGTTCTGAGGGCCAACGCCCCAGACCTTTTAACTGAGTTTGAGAAGGATTCTCAAACACATAATGCGAAGTAGCATCAACACTAGGTGTTGATGCATTTAGGGCATCGATTAAGCCCTGAATTTCGGCGGGTACGGAAAAACCACCGTACCCCCGCAACTCCTCCTCTGACAGACGAGGATCGCCCTACGGACACCGCGGGAAAACGAGGTGAGAAGGGACACCACACTTTAACCCTTCTTTGATGCAAGCATAATGGATGTATTCCATTTTTTCTGTTCGTGAGTGCTTTAAAAAGCGCTCGCGCGTTACGTGAACTTTATTCAAGTAATCATCTGGGCTTTTGTTGTAGTTGTCAACAAAAGCATTCCAACTCTGAGTCAGGGCGTCTTTATCATCCCTGTTCCTCCTTGACCCTTTCCGGCTCGAATAGTATTGAACCTGGAAAAAGAGGTCAATAAAGTACAGACGTCTATCGTCTGTACTTCGATCGAATCGACGTGACTGGATGTCTTCGCAGTCATCCAGCACGTTGATATCGAACAACGCATATTGGCAGTCCCGTTTACGGTGACCGCCACTGTTGGGGGCAATAGCCCATCCAGGGGTCCAAAACCCCACTTTGTACGGAACATGTGGTTCCGTACGATGATACACTTTAGAAGCGGCAGGCGCCGCTTCTGCTCGAGATCTTTTAGCAGGCGGAGCACTGCCTGCTTCAACACCACGCGCCGGGGTTAAATCACCCCGACGTGGAGAAGTACTTGGTCCAGATGGGGAGCTGCGTTCCCGCAACCACCTGTGATAATCATTGTCGCTGTCATAGCAGACAGCGACACCAGAGTCGTCATCGCTGTTAGACGATGAGCACCTAGCGAGTTTCGACTCGCTAAATCCTTTAGTGGGGACAGCTGTATCTCCATCAATTTGTTCGGTGTCAGAACTCCCGAACATGACCCTCTTGGCAGCACGCCATTCGGAAGTTGCCATCGTGCGAGATGTTGCATTAGCAACATCTCCCTGTTTCTTGCCAGATGCCGCCTTAGCAGCATCTGTGGTCGAAGACGGTACGTCTTCTGACCTTTGCGTAGTTGACGCTGCTAATGCAGCGTCACTGTTGTCACTCAACACCTCAGCACCTAGTGCTGAGGCGGGGGAAGAAGCTCCTTCGATATTTTCAGCAACGCTCTTTAGAGCGCCGTCGCGTGCCTTGACCATCGAGTCGATTGTCAATCAGTTGGTAAATGAGAACGACCAACAAGTGCCACCCATAATTGACCAAAATAAGAATTATTATTTGCCAACCAGCTTAAGTGGGGGGTGATGTAATGGGGTGCCATTACATAATTGATATTCTAACTTGAATATCACAGTTTAATTTCAGACGCGTTGTATGAAATTTAAATAAGAGATTATAAGTTATTATAATAGTACAGTTAGTTGAATACTTGATATTATTATATTAATTAGGTAGTTACTATACTATTAGCCTCTAAACCACCCATTAAATAAACACTCTTAATTTTGCGTTCTCAAACCCAAGTAAATATTTATATTTACTTTTAGTATAGGATTATTTGTTACCAACTAATCCTGCCCTAATTGTATTGCGCGCTTCCTCGCAAGATACAGTGTAAGCCTGTAACAGGATCAGTCCTGTTACAACCAACCCCGAGCAAACCAGGTGTTACTGAGGACGATTCTGGCACTAAAAGCGATACCAAGAGCGACAACGACGCCGACGCCGACGCCGAAAGCGAAAACGATGCCGAAAGCGCAAACGTGTAGAAGAACAAAGCCCAAGTGGCAAGGGCGATAGCAGCATTGGGAAGGGACCGACGGAAAGCAACAAAAAGTACGGAAAGTGCGGTGGATTCCTTGCGACGTTCTGCAATGCTCACATACCTGCGTTTGGTGCACAGTGGCCGCAAGCGTGGCTCCTCCAGCCTTACCGTTGCGGAAGCCATTAGACGAGGAATCAGCTCAGAAAGGCAGTTCGCAATTGGACGCACAAGTATCTAACAACTGTCGAGTTTCCAGTGTCGAGGTAGGGAAGACACGGAAAAATATGGTGCTTCTTACTCGACGAAGATGTCACAATCAAAATCCAGCAATATCTCCGAGAAAACAAATTCAAGGTTCAGGTAAACAATCTTACGAAGCATATCAATGAGAATATTCTGCCTGATCTCGACGATGGACTCTCACCTACAGGTAAGAAGCAGCATTACGTTGCTGCATTCAAAGATTCTTTTCGACATCGAGAATAACCATCACTGCATTCTCCATCAGTGTTCGAGCGAACCGTCATCCGTTGTATGAAGTCTCTTGGCCTTAATTATCGCGAAGCACGCAAGGGCATTTATATGGACGGTCACGAGCGAGATGACGTGATTGTGGATCGAAAAAAGTTCCTGGAGCGAATGGCTGAATACGAGTCTCGAATGCCAGAGTTCTCAGATGACTGAATGGAGATTCACAGGCCAACTGACCTTTCCGACGGAGAAAGGACACTCATCCTCGTGACACACAATGAGTCAGTGTCCAATGCCCACGATGGTCAGAATTGGTTGTGGTTTCCAGACAGTGAACAACCGTTGCAGAAAAAAGGAAGCGGGCGATCTTTGCACGTCAGTGACTTTCTGACCGATGTGTGCGGCAGATTGAGCGTGGATGGCGTCTGTCCGGCGGAATCGTGCGTCATCATGTTTCCAGGAAAAAATCACGATGGTTGGTGGACAACTGACGATCTTGTCCAGAAAGTCGAAAAGCGTGCCATTCTGATTTTTGAACAACGTTTTCCTGGTGCCAAGCTCTTTTCGCCTTTGACAATGCAACCAGTCACGCTGCTTTCGCCCGTGATGCGCTCCGAGCCAATTCAATGAACCTGATTCGTGGCAGGAAACAGGATCAAGTGCGATCAACAACCTACGGGAATGGCATCCATCAGTACATGTGTTTTCCTCCGGAACATCCGTCATTTCTGTACGGAGAGCCGAAGGGCATCCGATTGGTACTCGAAGAGCGCGGCCTGTGGCGTAACGGCTTACGAATTGATTGCAGAAAGGACGAGCGATGCGTTGTTGACGTTTCGTGTTGCGCTCGCAATATCATGGCTTGCCAGCCCTATTTCAAAGCGCAACGTTGCCTCTTGGAAGAAATAATTACCGAGAAAGGACACAAGGTCATTTTTTATCGGAAGTTCCATTGAGAGCTGAACTTCATCGAAAACGTTTGGGGTGCTGCAAAGCGTTTTGCACGACGAGAGTGCGACTACACCTTCAATGGCCTACGTGAAACGGTAAGTTCGATTTTGCGTAGTGCGCGAAACGTCAATTGCTCATCCATTGTTGTTGATCGAAGGTTCCGCGCGCTCTTGCGGCAATCTCACTTACGGAAATTCGACGTTATGCTCGTCGAGCGCGTCGCTACATGGATGCATATCGTGCAGGACTAACTGGTAAGACAGCAGAGTACGCCGTAAAGAAATACAAATCACATAGACGCATACCGAGAACGGCATTGATGAGCATTGATGTCTTGAATCAATAACACAAATGTCAAAAAATCTTTGCGATGATCACCGGTGACGTCATAATTTTTGCGGTCAAATTGAGGTCGGCCTCATAGTAGGTACTAACAAAATGTCGTCGGCGTCGAGAGTTTATAGCTCGGCGAATATTCAAGTTATCGACAAACCGTTTTCATTTTTGGATTTAGCAAAGGCTATTCTGTTGAAAAATGAAGCTTGTTTTGTAGTGAGAATGCACTGCCCTGAACCTTAGTCATCTGGAGATTGGGTATGGTTTAAAGTGACATGTACTATAGTACTGTAGGGAAATTGACACGAGTTGGGGGCACGTGTAAATTCCCGTTGTGACAGTGTCGGTCGTTAGTGCCTTACCGTCGTGGGGGGAAGTTTTTAAGAAAGAAGCGCACCCTACTTGATCAGGGTAGGGGCGCACGAGGGCAGGATGTAAATGCGTGTTTTAAGGTAAAAAAATATACTAATTTTAAATGCGTACTTAATAACCTAACCTAAAACTTAATATGAAGATAAAATTCCAAAGTAGCTAAAAATGCATAAATGCATAAGTGACCACAATGGTCGCGCATCACTTGAAGTTTGAATGCGTTGCTGCACACACGCGTCGCTTGTAAACCTTCAACAAGTACCTATATATAACACACAAACACACTAGTGTTAGGCGCGAGGAGATATGGCTTGTGCGTGACGTGTGCCCCGCGGAGTCGATTCACTCCAAAAGCTTAGAGTAGAGTAAAATGAAAATTGTATTATATAAGTTTACCTAAACAAATATAACCATACAAAATGCCATATATAAACTGTAACCTGAAAACGTACCTACCCATTTCAGCCAATGGGGTTTCACCATGTTGGAGAGACGCAAAAGACAAAATGGCTTAAAATAATTCCAACAATCCTCCTAAAACACCGGAGGCTATGACATCGTTAAATCAATACCACTTTGAATCGCAACTCTTGCATCCTTGGCGCACTCAAGTCCTTTTTCAGTAATCAGTCACCATGTCCACACTTGAAACGTGAGTTGTCAAAACGATTCCCTTCTATGAAAAATCCTTTAAAATTTTTAGATTGACATCAATGTGCTTTGCACTTGCTGGACTCCCGTAGTCTTCCACTTGTTTGATTGCCGCCTGGTTATCCATCTTCCAAACAGGGGCGTCTTTGCATGCATTCCCATTTCAGCCACTAGCTCTTTCAATCCCAGGGTGTAACGGGGTTACATTTAGTTACGTTGGTGTACGTAAATACACAACGGTTAAGGTCAAGTATTGACCGGTCCGAAAGGTTCGGACCTATTGGTTGTTTTAACTAATCAGGGCGGGAGCCGTTGGGGAAGGCGTGGCAGCCTGCCACGTATTGGTACACAGGTGGTGTACATTACATTTTCGTCTAGGTACGGATTAAGTAAGTTCTACCTCGTATTGCATATAGTTTACAATACACTATAATCCTGCTAGACGCCCGACCCGGAACGGTCGATCATGCTGTGAGTGTCGTAGCAGGGGAGTACATCCCCTAGCTACTCCCTTACTAAGGGAAGCCTTGGAATAAGGCGTTAGTGTTTACTAACCGTAAACTCAGGGAATCTTGGCCCCGAGTGAGAGAGGCAATCTCCCACTAAGCCCTTATATAAGGGCGTATCGGCCAAGTAGCGGCGAACGCCGCTTAAAGGAAAGTCTTCCTCTGTGCGCTAGCCGCACCGTGCGTATACGCACCGGCTACATCTGGTAGCACTTGTCGTCAATCCAACACCTGCGTTGGTTATAAACATCCTCTGCAAAGGATGAAACACGACGATTGGTCTAGGTTAACCCCCGTCCAACAGGAAGCCTTTAAGAGTCTAGTACCCATATTGGGTTCGGTTGGCATGCGCCACCTAGTGGAGCAGGGCTTTGATACCGTGCGCGAGAGGGTTAACGCCCTCTTAGCCCATGAGGCGAGTGTGTACGTAAGTCATTCTGCGTCTACGGGGGTGCGCCCTCCGTTACCCTTTAAGATAAAGGAATTCACCGGTGAAATAGGTGATAACCTTTATGTGTAGCTTCGTGAGATCGAAACGGCCTTTGCAACAGCGAATGTGATCGCTGATCACTTGCAAGTGGGACTTGCACTCACCCATCTCACGGGTAAAGCCCGCGCATGGGAGTTCACGTGTCGGAGTCGGTCAAGGACGTGTTCCCAACCTGGGAAGTCCTTAAGCAGAATCTTATGGACATGTATGCCACGCCGGATCTGGTTTTCCAGAATCAGCTGGCGTTTCTGAGGTGCCGTCAGGGCACTAGGGACTTGGAAACATACATCCAAGAACTGAAGACCATGCTGGCAGGGATGTACGCAAAATCGTACTCGGACGATGTGTCCATTCCCGTGTTCATGGGAGGCCTGAGAAAAGGGCCAGCACGTTCGGAGATATTCCGAAGCCGACCCCAATCCCTGGGGGAGGCGTTTAAGATGGCGTTCAACGCCGAGATGAACTTTCGTTCCTCTAAGGTGGGTCCCGAACCCATGGACCTGAGTCAGGTTGGAGTGGAGAAGAAACCTTCCGCTAAGAGTCACGGTGACTCTACCTCGCAAGGTTTTGATGCGGAGCTCCTGGCAATGCTGCAGCGGAATGGACCGCTGAGATGCTTCTGTGTGGAAGCACGGATCATCTGCGGAACAGATGTCCGAAAAATCCCCAGAGAGACACTCGATTTAAGGGGCAGACGGCGTGTAAAAAGCCCTCACCCAAGCCGTCGGGAAACGACGGCTCCCAGTACGTTCGGGGCGCCCTAATGGGGGATCCCTCAGTGCTGTAAACCCCAGGATAGGGGACGACAGCACAAAGCTCCGAGGGAAACGGTGCTTTCTAGCACCGAGTTGGTGTACCGGCCAGGGTTGCTGGTCGTCCTTGCGGACGTGAAAGGTTTTGATAAGCCTTGGAGAGTCTTGATAGACTCTGGAGCGTCTGAAAATTATGTCAGACGGGATTCTGTTGTGAAGAGCCGGCTGTATGCCGAGGCCCTAGAGGCACGTTCTCGTGACGTTGTCACGGTCCATCTTGCGACGGGCGTACAGGTTTCTGTACTCGAGGTCTCGATTGAACTTAAGCTGAAGTTTGCAGAGTTCGACAGCTTAGAACGTTGCCTAGTCCTGGATTTGGACTCGATGTATGACCTCATTCTGGGCATTAAGTGGCTGGAACGCCACGAGCCATGGATAGACTGGAAGTCTAAGTCCATTGGGTCAACGCACCCGCGATCGAATGAAGCATTGGCGAGTCATGAACCCACCTTTGATCGATCGCAAAAGCGATTCTGGCGTGACATGCAAGAGATTGGGATGTCTGAGATGATCAGTCCCAATGAGGTCAAGGAAGTGTTCCTTGACGAGGGGGATTCGGCGGTTAATCCCCGCGCCGATATAGGCGAGACTGGTGAGTCGCCAGTGGTAGAGGTGGATTACTCTGAGGTTAAGAGCGAGGCGCTTAGATAAAAAAACCGAAGTTCGTCTCTTCTGCAGGTCGGAATTGATTCCGACCACGCCGTGTCCGGCGAACAAGTTGTGACTCCAGTGGTAGGGGTAAGTCCCCTGTGGTTAAGCGCGAGGCGCTTCCAAGCGAAGAGACCCGTAGTTCGTCTCTTTCGCACGTCGAAAATGATTCCGACTACGCCGTTGTATGTGAGACCGGCGAGTCACCGGTGGTAGAGGTAGATACCTCTGTGGATAGGCTCGAGGCGCTTTCAATAGATGGGGCAATTGACTCCCCCCATCTGGGTCCCGGGATGAGTCCCGAGGCCAGTATTCATCAGTCCTATCGGATGCTGAATAGTGTCACAGGTATTGCCACAGAAGGCGTAAGCCTTGAACGGTTGCCTGGGGTAGGCGAACTGTTGTCGTTGGAGAAGATGTCCTTCAATGAATTTGAAACTGCTTTGAAAGCAGATGAAATCGACGAGGTTGTCGTATTACGTCCGGAAGAGTAGTTGAACTCCTCATCCACGATGGACGAGTCAGTTTTGGTGCAAACCAAACAGGCATTGAATGCCCGAAGCAGTCTCAAGATCGTCGCGGATCCTTACCATTTTTTTAAAGGAATTTGGATATTTCATTAGTGACAACCCGCCGATGGGGTTACCACCAGATCGGGGAGTCCGACATGAAATTGATATCGTTCCTGGAACCAAATACTGCATCACTAGGCAGTGGTCTCTCCCCAAGGGTCAATGCGACGTTATTGACGCATTCTTCAAGGGGAAAGAAGAGGCAGGGATGGTACGGGAGAGCAAGTCTCCCCACTCATCTCCCACTTTTTGTGTTCGTAAACCGAACGGAAAGTGGCGCATTGTGCATGCGTACAACAAGCTGGATGCAGCTACAGTACCCATGCAGACTCCGATTCCTTGGAAGGATGTCCTCTATAACAATATGGCGGGCTGTACGGTGTATAGTGCCTTAGATCTGGTGGACGGGTATTATCAGCTGCTCATGCGAGCGTCCGATATTCCGCTGACAGCGGTTAGCACGCCTAGTGGCATGCTGTGGGAGTGGCATGTTATGCCACAAGGGCTTTCAAATGCACCAGCGACTTTCAATCGCTTGGTGACTCAACTCTTCCGCCCTCATAGAAATTACGCTCAGACGTACTTCGACGATATATTCGTTCATAGTCGTGCGGAAAGCGACTCGTATGATGTTCAGACGCATCTGATACACCTTCGAGCTGTGCTCGAATGTATGCGAGATCATAAACTCTATGCAAACGCATCCAAATGTATTTTTGGTGCTGAGGAAATTCCTTTCCTCGGATGCTTCATCGGTAAGGATGGAATGCGGGCGGATCACACGAAGGTGAAAGCCATTGTGGAGTGGCCTTCGCCTGTAAATCTTAGACAATTACGGAGGTGGCTTGGATTAGCCAACTATCTCCACAATTACAGCGAGAACTACGCTGAAATGGCGAAGCCATTAACCGACCTTCTTAATAAGTATGTTGATTGGTGTTGGGAAACAAAACACCAAAACGCTTTTGAAGCGGTAAAGGGGAGCTTGTTGAAAGCTCCCGTTCTTGCTCTCCCAGATTCTGGGAAACCATTTAGTGTCGTCTGCGACGCCTCCTATTTCACAATCGGATGAGCTTTGTTACAAGCAGACGATGCAGGAAGGGAAGGCGTGATTGCGTTTGAGTCGAGGCAGCTTAAAGCTTCGGAACGGAATTATCCCGTTCATGACAAGGATCTACTTGCAATGAAGTATGCTCTTGTCAAATTTAGGGTTCACCTACTCGGCTCTGAGCCGTTCGTGGTTTATACTGACCACGCGTCCTTACGGACAGCGACAAAGTCGCCTCATTTCTCGCAACGGATGGCCCGTTGGCTCTCCTTCTTTGCGGAGTACAACTTTGAGGTTAAGTATAAACCTGGCAAGCAGAACGTGCTTGCAGACGCGTTGTCGCGTCGTCCCGATTACGAGCTCTCTCACGCGACATTCGTCACCTCATCTGTGGTGGATCTCATACGCCAGGCTTATGAGAAAGACCCACAGTGTACGGCGCTTATCAGCGCGTTGGGTGGAAAGGTACTTGGCTCGTCTGATCCAACCCTGTCAAGTCGAGCTAAAGCTCGTTTACACCGTTACAGGTACTGTGACGGTTTGATATATTATAGCACGAACGCGGAGGACACTACGCGGGTGGTTGTTCCTCATGATGAGGAACTAAAGACATATTCCTCTTTGAGGCACATGACGCCCCTACCGGGGGTCATTTAGGTCGGGATAAGACCTATAGCGCTGTAAGCGCTTTGTATTGGTGGACCAACATGTATAAGTGGGTCGGTGCGTATATACGCACCTGTGAGACGTGTCAGAGGGTTAAACCCTCTGCAAGTTCAGCTGCGCTCTTGGCGAGCTTGTCCGTTCCAACGGAGTGTTGGAAGTCCATTAGTATGGATTTTATCTTCTGTTTTTCGAAGGATAAGGCCGGGAACACCAGCATATTGTCTTTGTAGACCGTTTGAGCAAGATGGCTCACCTGGCGGCGGTGCCAGAGTCCATTGATGGACAAGGAACAGCAAAAGTGTTCCTAGACCGTGTCTTTCGACAGCATGGTCTACCCGATTCCGTTGTGTCGGATCGGGACCCCCATTTTATGGGACAGTTTTGGGGAGCGTTGTTTAACGTGCTGGGCACCAAGCTCCTCATGTCCACTGCGGATCATCCGCAGACGGACGATCATACGGAACGCGTTAATCGCGTTGTTGAGGATATTCTCCGGAGTTTATGTCCGGATTTTCCAAAGAGTTGGAGTGAGATGCTTCATATGGCCGAATTTGCTATTAACAATTCGGTCCATGCATCTACGGGGTTTATTCCGTTTTACGCGAACGGATTAGTGAATCCGCGGGTTCCGTTGAAGCCACGTGTGTGTGGCCCAGGGATTAAGGGGGGAGGATTCCCTGATGTCAGCCCTTTATCTGTGCGAAAGCACATCGATAAGTTCTTATCGACGCGCCTTAGTGTCTTACTACACGTCTGCGATGTCATGGCGGAAGTCCAAGACAAGCAGAAGGAGCAAGCCGACCGCAAGGGGCGGAGTAACGAAAAGGTATACAAAGTAGGAGAAAGTGTTTTATTAAACGCTAAAAATCTTCCTACACATGCAGTTTCCAACGTGTTGCGGAATAAACTGCGCCCCAGGTTTGTGGGGCCTTTTAAGGTACTATCCCGAAAGGGCTTATCGTATACATTGGACATCCCGAAGGTGATGCGTACGCATCCAACCTTCTATGTGGGTATGCTTAAGCCATACCAGAACCCGGAGGTGGGTCCCCTCTTGGAGGAGGGTGGGAAGTTGGATAGCCTAAAGGCACGACAGGTCGGAACATCTCCGACAGGGTTGAAATACGATCCTGAAGCTCCGCAAGGAGAGACTCGAGGGAGGCAAGCCGTCCCTCGATGCGTTCATTTGCACTACCCTCTTCGCGGAGTCCCTCCTGGGCATCTTGGATGCGACGGCTGTGTCGATCACAGCGCTCGTGGAACTCACGTCGCAATAGCTCGACCCCCTCCTCCAGTCCTCGATACGGAGGGTGTAACAGGACTGATCCTGTTACAGGCTTACACTGTGTTGTGCGAGGAAGCGCGCAATACAAGAGGGGTTGGATTAGTTGATGACAACTAATCCTATACTAAAAGTAAATATAAATATTTACTTATGGGTTAGAACGCAAAATTAAGAGTGTTTATTTAATGGGTGGTTAGCGGCTAATAGTATAGTAATTACCTAACTAATAAAATAATATCAAGTATTCAACTAACTGTACTATTAGTTAACCTGCATGATTCGGTATTTATACCGAATCGATTTTTCCTTCGTAGATTATAATAACTTATAATATCTTATTTAAATTTCAGACAACGCGTCTGAAATTTAACTGTGATATTCTAACTTGAATATCAATTATGTAATGGCACCCCATTACATCACCCCCCACTTAAGGTGGTTGGCCAATAATAATTCTTATTTTGGCCAATCATAGGTGGCACTTGTTGGTCGGAATTTCTCATTAACCAACTGATTGACCATCGACTCGATGGTCAAAGCACGCGGCGGCGCTCTAAAGAGCGCTGCTGAAAACAATGAAGGAGCTTCTTCCTCCGCCTCAGCACTAGGTGCTGAGGTGTTGAGTGACAACAGTGACGCTGCATTAGCAGCGTCAACTACGCAAAGGTCAGAAGACGTACCGTCTTCGACCACAGATGCTGCTAAGGCGGCATCTGGCAAGAAACAGGGAGATGTTGCTAATGCAACATCTCGCACGATGGCAACTTCCGAATGGCATGTTGCCAAGAGGACCATGTTTGGAAGTTCTGACTCCGAACAAAGTGATGGGGGTACAGCTGTCCCCACGAAAGGATCTAGCGAGTCGAAACTCGCTAGGTGCTCATCACCTAATAGCGATGATGACTCTGGTGTCGCTGTCAGCTATGACAGCGATAATGATTATCACAGGTGGTTGCGGGAACGCAGCTCCCCACCTAAACCAAGTACTTCTCCACGTCGGGGTGATTTAACACCGGCGCGTGGTGTTGAAGCAGGCGGGTTTCCGCCTGCTAAAAGAGCTCGAATAGAAGCGGCGCCTGCCGCTTCTAAAGTGTATCATCGTACGGAACCACATGTTCCGTACAAAGTGGGGTTTTGGACCCCTGGATGGGCTATTGCCCCCAACAGTGGCGGTCACCGTAAGCGGGACTGCCAATATGGGTTGTTCGATATCAACGTTCTGGATGACTGCGAAGACATCCAGTCACGTCGATTCGATCGAAGTACAGACGATAGACGTCTGTACTTTATTGACCTCTTTTTCCAGGTTCGATATTATTCGATCCGGAAAGGTTCAAGGAGGAAAAGGGACGATAAAGACGCCCTGACTCAGAGTTGGAACGCTTTTGTTGACAACTACAACAAAAGCCCAGATGATTACGTGAATAATGTTCACGTAATGCGCGAGCGCTTTTTAAAGTACTCGCGAACAGGCAAAATGGAATAAATCCATTTTGCTTGCATCAAATAAGGGTTGAACTGTGGTGTCCCTTCTCACCTCGTTTTCCCGCGGTGTCAGCAGGGCGCTCCTCGTCTGTCAGAGGAGGAGTTGCGGGGGTACGGTGGTTTTTCCGTACCCGCCGAAATTCAGGGCTTAATCGATGCCCTAAATGCATCAACACCTAGTGTTGATGCTACTTCGCATTATGTGTTTGAGAATCCTTCTCAAACTCAGTTAAAAGGTCTGGGGCGTTGGCCCTCAGAACCTCAATCGGCTCCCAAGAGTCGAACTCTTGGGGGTAAACCAGCCAGCGTACTAAGTACTCGGTACGCTGCCCCTTCTTCGAAGGCACCGAGCGCTTCGAGATCAAGCGCTGGAGAATGTATCGCTTATTCCCCTGATTATCGATCAGGGGCGGCGGAGGTTGAGAAATCCCTCGCCGTTGTTGTTGCGGAGCATGGTTCTTTGCTCCGCAAACTCGAGGAGGGTTGTTCCTCCTTGGGCAGCGATATGTCTCACTCTGTGAATACATATCGGTCTCTTCGCGAAAATGTCCGTGATATCCTCGGGGCGCACACTGCCCTTCAGCAGAAGAATGTTCTTCTGTACATCGAGCTTTCCCACTGTAAGGAAGAGCTCGATCGGCACAAGGCTGATCTTGAGCAGTCGAAGGCGGAGGTAATGACTCTCCGCTCTTCTCATCAACGGATGGAAGCCGATTACAAGTCGCTCTTGGCAGACTTGGAGAAGCACGGTATCTTCCGTGGTTCTGTGTCTCGTCGTAAGACGAAGACGAATGATACGGTTTGAGACGCCCAACATAGAATGTTGGGTGGAGCCGTATTGCTGTGGGAATGTCTAAAGTATAGGTATTACCCCGAATCTCTTGGACCTTGAAAGGTCCAATGTACTTAGGAAGCAACTTCCTTGTAGGGAACTTGCTTATTGAATATATAGGCAAATTGATAGTACTTAATAATACCAATTCGCCTTTCCGAAAGGAGTTTTTGTTCTTCCTTCCTTGATTGTCTGCATTTTGCTTCTGCTTATCCAAAGCAGAGGCAAGTGCATCTTTTATATAGCGTATTACCGCTTGGCGCTGTCATACGAATTCATCTACTGCTTTATCAGCAGTAGGTGCGTTTCCCTCATTTTCTGCAGCCATTGCTGCAGACACATATTCATCATATGCAGCTTCAGTTTCATTTGAAGCTGCTTCCGCTTCTACTGTACTTTCAGTAGAAGGGCCATCGTTTTCTTCACAAGTTGCAGTCGCAACTTGCGCATTGACTCGCTCAAAATTTGAGCGGGTCCCTCCCCCAC
>CM047582.1:21593458-21604790 GCA_026184515.1 Peronosclerospora sorghi | reverse complement strand
GGAATTTTCTTGGCGATCAGATGTGCTCGCCTGATCGGCCGCCTGTTATGCGAAACGGTGGTCTTTATCACCCGTGTGCATGGCTAACGCAACGTGGTGGGCATTGGCCTCCACGGAGTTGTGCTCACGATTGCACTCGATCGTGAGTTCATTCTCATCAACACGGAATTCTTTCGTCGTGTTGGAACCTTCGGTCGCACAGTGGGTGTTTCCCACTGTGGATACTATTTCATTCTCACGGTGGGTGTTTCCCACCGTGGATATCACTTCATTCTCACGGTGGTCTTTATCACCCGTGGAATGTTTCTCTCCAACACGCAACGACTCTTCTGTTGCGAGTGGTAGTCCCTCTGTACTCTCACCAGCGGAGGTACCTTCCGCTGATCGTGTCGGAACAGACCTGGTGGTGCCATCGCTATCCACCAGACTTTCCGACGCTGCGGTTGTATCTTCTGATACAGCCGGATTACACACAGGGTGATCAGATCCTGTGGGTCCGCCGCAGTCGATCGATAGGTTAACCCAGTCGATCGAAGGTTTAAACTTGGACATCCATGGGATTCCAAGTATCACATCGAACTTGTCATCTAAATCGAGGGCGATGAATTCATCCTAGAATGACAGTTCATTCAACTCGAAGCGTGTTTTAATCACACGCTTTGGAATAGTCACGGTTGCACCTGTTGCTAACCGGACTGACAACATACTTCGTGGGGTTTCTACCTCCACGAAGCTCAAAAGCGTTAGAATCTGAGTTCTAACGAAATTGTTTGACGCTCTTGTGTCAAACAAAGCTCGCATGGGGACATCGCTCCCGTGCGGCTTAACCTCCAGGGGTATAAGAGGATTATCATCACCCTGCACCTTTTGACAGGACATAGTCCCGTCTGGGGCTATTACCCTCACATACCCTATGTCGGCATGTGGGATAACATTCCCAGTAGGGCGCCCCGCCCCTACTGGTGATTTACGTTTTTTGCACCAACAGGGTGATGTCACTGTTGGTGTCGCCGTGCAGCGGACGGTTCCGTCCGCTCACAGCGTGGCACCGGAAGCGGTGCCATACACTCATAGGAAAAATGCCCCACTTTCGCGCATCGATTGCAGCGAATGTTCTTCTTAAATTTCGGTTGCTTCGAGTTCGAATTAACCGCAACCGATAGGTTCATCTTCTCTGGACCTCCACCGCCTATTCTCTGGAGTGGATGGCTATTTCTTGAGACGAAGTGTGAGCTTCGTCTGACCGACTGCTGCTTGTTGACATGCTGTTGAGGCATGTCAAAAACGAAGGGCTGTTGATCCCTTCGGCTGTTCCCAGCATGCTATGACGCTGATCGCATGCTGAACTCTTCACGGATGCTCATATCAATGGCATCCCTTAGAGTCTCTGGCGGATGCCGGTAGAGACTATGTTTGACGGGACCATCATTGAGTCCCTTCATGAAGCCAGTGACCTGCATAGTAGGGGTCACCGGCTCATACACAATATTTGACAGCCAATATTGCGTCTTTTGAGCGTAAGCTTGTAGGTCAAGCTTACCTTGCCGGAGTTCCATGAACTCCTGCCGACTACTTAGCTCCATTTCTGGAGCTTCAAAGTTGAGCTTTAGCTCAGATTTTAATTCCTGATAAGTCAGGACCGCAGAGTCATCAGTGGATCTGCGACTCATCGCCCATGCCCTGGCTCTGCCGCCCAGACATGTTGTGGCGAAGTACGCCTGTTGACGTTCGTCAACAATATTTTGCGCAGATATGGCATCTTCCACCTCTGCGAACCATCTACGAAGGGGCTCGCCCCCTTCGCCGGAAAAGGGCGGTACTCGCGCCTTTACCACTTCAACGCTATGCGTTGCAGTTGCGGTCCGCTCTGACTCTTGCGCGGGCCGTGATGGTGTGGTGAAGTGTACCACAAATTTGTTCACTTTTGGTCAAGGCAGTTGGTCGAGTTTTCGATTGGTCTAAGCAAGGGGGGCTTTTTAGCCTATCAGATTCAAGGAGTATCAAGAACGCAGGTCTTGGGTGAGTCACCTGACATTGGGTATTTTACATAATTTTGTGTGGGTACATATTGGGACCGTAGGGAGGTAGTATTGGTTTGAGTTGTGGATTTGCCTAAAAGAGAAGAAGTCGTTTGGAATCTTTTGGTTTTGCCTTCGGGCTAACACCTCAACAGGAGGTCGTTTAAATCTTTGCTATGTGCATCAGTCACCTCCGCCCACCGCGGAGTGTTTGGGAGCAGAGCGTCGAGTTATCCCCTCTAGCTCATTATACCCGGTTTGGACGCGCCACACGCGCATTTGGCCAGCCGGAAGTCCCTCGACGGGAGCACGCATTGGTCGACTTCCTCAAGTTTAAGTCACGTACGTTTGGAACGTACTAACAAGTGGATTGGTATTTACGTGGAGATATCGTTTGTGGAGTTTCACGGGCATATTGGGTCTTTACGTGGACATATTGGCTCATTGTAACATTGGTTGGAGTTTAGACCGATTTTGGTCCTCTCTCATATTGGTCAGGGGCTAGACCGGTTGATTGGTCTACCCTCTATTATTTCGTATTGGTCAGGTCTAGATCGTTTGGACGATCGACCAATTGGAATTTATCTTTTGGAAGTGTTTCTGGTCTGTACGTACCTGGGGCGAAGAGTTCCGCCCCAGGTACACCTACCCAGCACGGTCTCCGAATTCAACACAGAATCAGATCAATCTGCGATCCCGATCCACCGAGTGTGTAACTAGCCCATTCCATCGGGTACACAAGGTGAGATGAACTTAAATGAATCGGACCAAGTTTCTTTGGATGATGACCGGTCGTTTGCCAGCAGCGGACGATCGGACCAGATTTCGAATGGAGGTCCGCGGGGTACCCCCCCCGTAAGTTGGAAGGCTGGGCATGATGGTTGTGGTCAGGTTGTCGATACAAATGTATTCGATTTCGAACTTGACTCCACCACAATGGTGCGCGTTCCCGGATCACTTGGTGATCGTGGATATCACCGCGAGGTGTCATCAAAGATTGAATTTAAAGATTTGAATTTGGAATCGTTCTGAAGAGGGCGTAAGGAAAGGCTATCACCTTACGTCTTCGTTGTTGATAAAGATGGCGATGTCTGATCTGGCCTGGTGGAGGACCAGACCGGGATTAATATTTTTTTCCTCCCCAAAAGGCTCCCACCGGAGCCGATCGGGACTATAGCAAGTCTTGCTATAGTTCCGGAAAGGATCAGGACATTTGTCCTGATCCTATGTATGTGCATAAAAAAGTTGATGAAAAATTGAAAGAAGAAAAATACTTGGAGGCTGATCAGAACTATCATACCACCTCCCCAAGGTCCCCAAAGTCCCCAAGATTCCAAAGAAAGGGTTGGGAACGCCGGCCGACGAAGACGACCTCGAAGAAAAGTCGCAGGTCGGAGATGGAGGCATCACTGAACAAGACCTGAACAAGATGTATTATGTTTTTGAGCTGAACAATTTCGTTCGCTATGACGTGGTCTTTCGGGTGTTGAACCTCCAGATCCCCGACCGTATTATCGGTCCCACTACCGAGCCGATCCAGAGTGATCGCCCATTACTGTTGGTGAAGAACTTGGTGGCGATGTTGGCGGAGGTTGGCATTCAAATGCAGAACCCCGCCGATGTCCAAAAACTATTTGAATTTGAGACTTGGGGGCTGAAATCGTCGATGTCGACCTTCCACGACCATTTGGTCTCACTGGTGGGGGCGGTTCGCCGCCCAAATTCCACCGCAGCAGTGAAGGTCGCTGAAGCCTCCACAGCGCTTGTCGACATTGGTTCTGATGACGAATCGGTTTATCAGTCTCCACCGGCCTCTAAAAGCTCATCAGAGTTGGAGACCGGTGTCGAGCGGATGACCATGGGGGTGGACCATGCCCGGTCTGAACAAAAACGGGACATGCGGCAGCAAAGGGCTGCTTGCCAGTCGGGGCCCCAGCGAGCCCCACAGGCCTCAGTTCCGCAAAAAGAAGGGTATCAACACGTTGCCCATGACGCCAGCCAACGTCCAAGCCATGTTTGAGACGATGATGCAACGTTTCATGGAAGACCGGGTTAGACCACCTATGCGCCCACATGTCCAAGACCGGTCTACCTGTCAAGGTGTCAATGTTTGCAAAGATGTGGACATGTAATCGGTAACATCTATGGATAAGCCTATTAGAAGTGATAAACCAACCGGCAAGGGAAGGCGCAAGCCGAAACCGGCAAGACCGCGTAGAACAAGCAAGACAAGTGACTGTGATATGGAGTCGGTCGGCGGTCTTGACGACCATGGTGGGTCAGATCGTACAGGCGCAGGCAAGGTGCGCAAGGCTAACCTAGCCTCCACGACTGCTTACGACTTTGGATCTGCTGCGATTACGCGCATCCGTATGGCCGCTACGACCGACCTCAAGGACTTCACCGACAATGATGCTGATGAAGACCAGGCCCGGTCTTGGCTCGGTTGGGTCAAGTCTGCGCTCTTCCGGGACCAGACCCCGAAAAGTGAAACATGTTTGATCTTCCGGGACCTGTTAAAAGGACCTGCTGCCAACTGGATCCAACAGTTGAGTCGGGATGTCCGGTCTGACTGGACCTGCTATGTGCAGAGTTTGAAGGGCAATACTGCAACTCGGGATTTTCGTGTGCCCGCAAGTATCACCATATGCAGAAGTGGGGCGACGAGACACCGATCGAGTATTTGCATCGGTTGAACGTGGATGCACTTCGCGCCGGCATAACAATTAAGGAGAACAACCCGCCGAATGGTGCCGCCTTGGAACATGTGGGTCACTACATTAGTACCCTTGACGATCAAGAACTGGCGGACCAGCGTACTCTGCTGCGTCTTAAGGATGCGGGTGAAGTTGAACAGACTCTGCGGACGCTACAGCAGTCGCGTATCATGAGAGCGAAGAGCGCTGGTGGATCAGGTCGCTATCGATCCAAGACAGTGCAGACCGGGACCGACTGGCGAAATTAGTGATCCCCGAGTTGCTACAGCCGGATGTCCTTCATCACTATCACGTGAGTCTAGAAGGGGGACATCAGGGCATAGGCAGGACCTATCACAAGATCAGGTCCCACTTCCACTGGAGAGGTCTTTTCCGCAGTGCGCAGAAATATGTGGGCTGTTGCACGGATTGCGAGACCGGAAAGTGTAGACCGGTAATCAAGGGGCGATCGCCCGGAAATATCGAAGCTACCTACCCTTTCCAGGTCATAGCGATGGACCACATACTGTCACTGCCTAGATCGACGCGCGGCAACACTGAGCTGCTGATCTGGGTATACCTGTTCACTGGTCTAATTATTGCGAAGGCAAGTGCATCTCGGTCTGCGGAGCAGATCGCCCAGAGCTAGGAAGAATGTGTGTTCCGAAGATTCGGCGCCAGCGAGGTCATCAGGCACGATCGCGAACCCGGTTTTATGGCCGAGGTGTTCCGGTCTTTCAATAACATGCTGGGCCAGAAACAGAGTGCGACGATGGCATATCGTCCGCAAGCAAATGGATCGGCGGAACGCATGGTGCAGACCATAACGAGGTCGATCAAGATGTACGTTGCTGACCCAGACCAGCTAGATTGGGACGAGTATGCAGAAAGGCTGGTGTTTGCACTCAACTCGTCGACCGATCGTGTCCGAGGAGAAACGCCTTTTTATATGACATATGGATGGGACCCTCGGTCGACACTGGAAGCTGCGATACCTATCGGTTACACCCGGACCCGCGATCGCGAAGCTCGACGCTGGCGCATGCAGGTCCAGAAACACTACCAGCATGCAAAAGAAGTCGTCAACGAAAAGCTGCGTCAGGCCACACAAGACCGGGCAGACCGGACCAATGACCAGGTCCGACCCCACGGTATAGAACCAGGGGAGAGGGTATGGCTATACCTAGACCGAGTGAAAGAGGACTATGCGAAGAAGCTGGCTCACATGTGGCACGGCCCTTTCCGTGTTGCCGAGCTGATCGGTGAGCACGCTGCCCGTCTAGTAACAACTGGTACAAATTACAAGGTCTTCCCGATCGTGCATGTGTCCAAGTTGAAGCTGGTCCGAGAATTTCCGATCGACCCAAAACTCCCTGTCTGGTAGTCGAAGAAAAAATATTTGATTTCGATGAAGCGTTACTGCAGGAGGACAGTTGGTAACGACCATTAGAGTAAGACGAGTTTGAAGTGGAGAAGGTCTTAGATGTTCGGTCGACCAAGAAGACCAGGTTCGGTCGGACTCACCGAGAGTACCTGGTCCGATGGAAGGACCACGATGAATCAACTTGGGTCGACGAGCTCGATTTGAATTGTGGGGCTCTTCTACGAGAGTTCGAACGATAACGAGTCAGTCGTAATCGCTTCGCAGTGATGCAGACTCATGAAGACCAAGACCAAGACACCCAGTAGCATCGGTCGGTCTAGACCGGTGTGAAGATGTGGAAGGTCCGGAGTTGATGTGAAATTGTGATGAACTGTGACGAATTGGAGTAGCGGAATGACGAATGTGATGACTATTTTTCGTGATGGGGGTGGAACTGTTTACGATAACGTGTTCGGTGCAACTCTGAAAAAGTGGTGAAATTAGTTCAAGTGATTTGATGATCAGATATGTGAAAAAGAAGTGATGACATGTATTACGAGCTATCTGGTCGACTAACTGGGACTTCATTCGCTATCACCCCACAGGCGGCCGATGGTCAGCGCCGGATGGCCTGCAACATGGTCTTGAAATATGTTGCGCCAGAGTTCCTTCTGGTAAAGCTTGACCAAAGCATCCTTGAGGTCCGCGACCGGCTAAGCGCAATCAAGACCGGGGTACCATATGCCGTCATCGGCTAACAACCTGGTCTTCTCAACGCGACGCCTTGGCAGTGGCCAGACCAGATCGGGTCCTTCGAGGGTCGGCAGTGGTCAGACCAGAAGGAGGAAGAGTCACGTCAACCTTCAATGCCCACGACAAAGCATGACGATATCGGACAGAAGTCCCGGGCAGAAAAGTTGGTTTGGGAGCGTCGAAAGCCAGTTTCGACGACCCTTTATCGATGTCACCCTCCGAGTGCGCCACTTGGTCTTCTTCTGACGTCGGTTCTTCAACTTCGACAGCGGATCGACGATGCTGGGCGGATCGGGATTGAGATAAAGCGGGAAGGAGATCATCTGAACCCACCGATCCACCCTCCGAAGCCGCCCCAGGCGAGACCAATACAGACTTGGACCGAACGGCGAAACGGGTAGAGGGCGCGCGATTTTTGGAGTCCTTCCTCTGCGTAACTGCATCCTTCACCGCACTTGGGAGTTGCGCCCGTATCTTGGCTAGTGATTACACCATTTCCGGTTTCTTCTCGTGATCTAGGTCGCGCGCAAGGACCCGCGCCCTCGCGCCTCCTGATGCGCCCTTGCTCTTCTCATTGCGTGCGTGAATTTTGGGGGGCGGAATTTCAGCCAATGAATGGCGAGAATTTCCCCCCGAATTTTGCTGGGAAATCGTACCACCTGAATGCGCCCGCGGGGGCGTGAGGGCGCATAGGATTTGGCGATGTTAAACGTATCACTTGCATCCGATTTTTGGCTCATGAGGAGCGCCTGCGTCTTGGCTTTCTTGTGGGGCGGCGCTTGCTTCTCCTCGTGTTCGGAGTCGCGCGCTACGCCCCGCGCCCTTGATCCACTCGACGCGCCCGCGCTCCTCTTGGAATGCGCCGATCTCAGTATTGATGCGGACCGGACGAGGATCTGCTTGGTCAGGGCGGACCGGTGCAAGCTACCGATCTGCCCCGACGATCAGGGCAAGGTGACGTCCGGTGTCCGCGGCGGAAGTGAGCGATCTCCAATTGCCATATCTTTTAGCCGGGAGTGGCGGTGCAGTCCAGACGTGCCAGGCAGGAACAAAGGCGCCGATTTCGCTGACCCATATGCTGGCGTGCTGTCACCTGGCAGACTGGTCTTCTGCTCCGACCCCGAAGACGATGCCGCTTGAACGGAACTTTTACGCCGACACGTCTGCGACTTGGACGGGATGGCGATCATGAACTCTGAATCGCAGGACCCTTCGCTGGAGTCCTTCCCGGACGAGATCCCTGTGTACTCGGTACGGACGGCACGAGGGCGCGAGGGCGCATGAGTTTTGGCAGGGTTGAAGGCATCACTCACGTCCAATCTTGGGTTCACGAGAAGTGCCCGCGTCTTGGCTCGCTTATGGGGCACCGCACGCTTCCCCCTAGTTCGGGGTCGCGCGCTATGCCCCGCGCCCTCGAGCCACCCGGCGCGCTTGCGCGCTTCTTGGAATTTTGTAAAATATTGGACTGTGGAATTTTGGCCAATGGATGGCGCCGGTCTTGGTCCTGGTGCAAGCGGTCTTGGTCTTGCTCCGAGGCGACTAAGGTTGCCGACGCAGACCAATCTATGCTGGAGGAAGCAGCCGAAAACGGATGCAGCAAGTTCATCAAGCGCTGGCGGCACTGGTCTAGCGCCACCCGACGACGACCCGATTCCTGCGCCCAAGCGTCCGACCGGTCCTGAAAAGACTGGACCTTCCCGGTATGGTCTTGGACCGAAACTTGGAGCTCAGTAAGATGTCGCTCAAGATCGTCGCATTGCATGCGCAGCGAAGTCTTGTGGTGAAGTGTACCACAAATTTGGTCGCTTTTGGTCCAGGAAGCTGGTCGAATTTCGGATTGGTCTAAACAAGGGGTGCTTTTTAGCCTATCAGATTCAAGGAGTGTCAAGAACGAAAGTTTTGGTGATTCACCTGACATTGGGTATTTTACATATTTTCATGTGGGTACATATTGGGACCGTAGGGAGGTAGTATTGGTTTGAGTTGTGGATTTGCATAAAAGAGAAGAAGTCTTTTGGAATCTTTTGGTTTTTCCTTCGGGCTAACACCTCAACAGGAGGTCGTTTGAACCTTTGCTATGTGCATCAGTCACCTCCGCCCACCGCGGAGTGTTTGGGAGCAGAGGGTCGAGTTATCCCCTCTAGCTCATTATACCCGGTTTGGACGCGCCACACGCGCATTTGGCCAGCCGGAAGTCCCTCGACGGGAGCACGCATTGGTCGACTTCCTCAAGTTTAAGTCACGTACGTTTGGAACGTACTAACAAGTGGATTGGTATTTACGTGGAGATATCGTTTGTGGAGTTTCACGGGCATATTGGGTCTTTACGTGGACATATTGGCTCATTGTAACATTGGTTGGAGTTTAGACCGATTTTGGTCTTCTCTCATATTGGTCAGGGGCTAGACCGGTTGATTGGTCTACTCTCTATTATTTCGTATTGGTCAGGTCTAGATCGTTCGGACGATCGACCTATTGGAATTTATCTTTTGGAAGTGTTTCTGGTCTGTACGTACCTAGGGTGAAGAGTTCCGCCCCAGGTACACCTACCCAGCACGGTCTCCGATATTCAAGACAGAATCAGATCAATCTGCGATCCCGATCCACCGAGTGTGTAACTAGACCATTCCATCGGTTACACAAGGTGAGATGAACTTAAATGAATCGGAAGTAGTGTCTTTGGATGATGACCGGTCGTCTGCCAGCAGCGGACGATCGGACCAGATTTCGAATGGAGGCCCGCGGGGTACCCCCCCGTAAGTTGGAAGGCTGGGCACGATGGTGGTGGTCAGGTTGTCGATACAAATGTATTCGATTTCGAACTTGACTCCACCACAATGGTGTTTCGAGGTAGATTCGCCTAAAGCGATGCACCTCCTCCATCGCTTCCTCCGGGTACTTATCCAGGAGGATAGTAAGGATGTCGGTCCCCATGGACCGAACCATTTCTACCGTCGCGCGTCTTTATTACGCGACGTGAAGTGAGGGAAGTGTTCCGTCACCACTCCCAGCGTTCTCTCTCGCTCGGCAGGCGTCATGTCTCGCGACATGATGCAGAGAGGCTCTTAATCTTCGCTCCGCTAGTTAACTAGCGGAACGGAATGTGGTCGTTAGGACGGACCACAAAGAGCTACCAAGTGTAACAGGACTGATCCTGTTACAGGCTTACACTGTGTTGTGCGAGGAAGCGCGCAATACAAAAGGGGTAGGATTAGTTGATGACAACTAATCCTATACTAAAAGTAAATATAAATATTTACTTATGGGTTAGAACGCAAAATTAAGAGTGTTTATTTAATGGTTGGTTAGCGGCTAATAGTATAGTAATTACCTAACTAATATAATAATATCAAGTATTCAACTAACTGTACTATTAGTTAACCTGCATGATTCGGTATTTATACCGAATCGACTTTTCCTTCGTAGATTATAATAACTTATAATCTCTTATTTAAATTTCACACAACGCGTCTGAAATTTAACTATGATATTCTAACTTGAATATCAATTATGTAATGGCACCCCATTGCAGAGGGTACTCCACATGACCATGTGGAACGCCTGATGGCGCGACGCCATCACCGGGGTGAGACCCAGTACCTGGTGAAGTGGAAATGTTATCCACATTCCCAGAGCTCGTGGGAGTCCGAGACTCCCCTGCGGCAGGATTGCCGTGACGTCGTTGACGCTTTTGAGCGGGATAATCCCGCTGAGAGTCAACAACCAAAGGGGCGGAGGAAGCCCCTTCACTCCCAGTAGCTGGGAGTTTGCCGGAGGCAGATGCATAATTTGCATTGCTCTCCGGCACCACATCGAGAGCAGGGCGCGTGTAGTAAGAGGCAGGTAATTGCTCCTGCGCTTTGGCCTGGACATATGCCAAGCGTAACGACCTCTCTACCCGAACGCCGGGTTCGGAAAAGCTATTGTACAGCTCATCAAAGTTGGGGAGGCGCTTCTCCCCTTCCGCCCAAGCGCGGAATGCCCGTTCTGCGTCCTCGACACTTTTGTCCCGTAAGAGAACGTAGGGAACCTCGCGGAGGATATCCACGAGGGCACAGCGTGCCTGTTTCCCGAGGCGCGTTCGGTAGGACTTGGCAGTGAACTGCTTAGGCGTAAGCAGTTTTGCCTGGAGTTGTTTCCGTCGCGCAATTTCACGCGGCAGTATAGCCACTGGACCAGGGGTTAGGAGGTTAAATGTAGCCGGTGCGTATACGCACGGTGCGGCTAGCGCACAGAGGAAGACTTTCCTTAAAGCGGCGTTCGCCGCTACTTAGCCGATACGCCCTTATTAAGGGCTTAGTAGTAGAGAGCTCTCCTACTCGGGGACAAGATTCCCGGGTTAGTTTACTATAGCCTTTGCTAGTGCCTTAACAGCAAGGCTCCCTTACAAAGGGTGTAGCTAAGGGGAGGGCTCCCCTTACGCTACGACACTCACTACAATCACGACCGGTCGATGTCGTGCGTCTGTATGAACGAGTGAAATGTAAACTGAATATATTTAA
>CM047582.1:21535748-21583458 GCA_026184515.1 Peronosclerospora sorghi | reverse complement strand
TCACCTACTCGGCTCAAAGCCGTTCGTGGTTTATACTGACCACGCGTCCTTACGGACAGCGACAAAGTCGCCTCATCTCTCGCAACGGATGACCCGTTGGCTCTCCTTCTTTGCGGAGTACAACTTTGAGGTTAAGTATAAACCTGGCAAGCAGAACGTGCTTGCCGACGCGTTATCGCGTCGTCCCGATTACGATCTCGCTCACGCGACATTCGTCACCTTGTCTGTGGTGCATCTCATAGGCCAGGCGTATGAGAAAGACCCACAGTGTACGGCGCTTATCAGCGCGTTGGGTGGAAAGGGACTTGGCTCGTCTGAGCCAACCCTGTCAAGTCGAGCTAAAGCTCGTTTACACCGTTACAGTTACTGTGACGGTTTGCTATATTATAGCACGAGCGCGGAGGACACTCCGCGGGTGGTTGTTCCTCATGATGAGGAACTAAAGTACAGAGTCCTCTTTGAGGCACATGACGCCCCTACCGGGGGTCATTTAGGTCGGGATAAGACCATTCGCGCTTTTAGCGCTTTGTATTGGTGGCCCAAAATGTATAAGTGAGTCGGTGTGTATATTCGCACCTGTGAGACGTGTCAGAGGGTCAAACCCTCTGAAGATTCAGCAGCGCCTTTGGCGAGCTTGCCCGTTCCAACGGACTGTTGGAAATCCATTAGTATGGATTTTATCTTTGGTTTTCCGAAAGATAAGCCCGGTAACACCAGCATTTTGGTATATGTATACTGTAACAGGGTTACATTTTGGTTACATTTAGTTATGTTGTGTATGTAAGTATACTACGGTTGGGGTCAGTATTGACCGGTCCGAAAGGTTTGGACCTATTGGTCATTTTAGCCAATCAGGGCAGGAGCCCTTGGTGGAGGCGTGGCAGCCTGCCACGTGTTGGTACACAGGTGTGTACATTACATTTTGGCTAGGTACGAATGGAGTAAGTTCTACTTAGTATATCTTATAGTTTACATTAGTTTAAATTAATTTAGGCTAATTATATAGGAAAAATCTCATGCGCCCCCCCAAATGAGAATTTCGAATATTTTTGGGACCGGCTAGGTGCACACCCCCCATTTGCTACGTGCACACACCCCTAGGGTTAGGGTTACACCTTCCCTTACACGTAAAGAAAACGCGCTTCCGCGCTCCTCCGTGCTCTTCCGTGCCCCGTGCTCTTCCGTGCCCCGCGCTCTTCATTTTGATCGGGCAAAATATAATTCCAGACCAATCGCAATATAATGTCTTGAGTTAAACCGAGTTATTGTAGATCCAAATATTGCGCTTAATAAGATGTTGTCGCTCACGTCGAAGTTGCGTCCACTTGTTTCCCGTCGCGTGTGCCTCGCCGAATTCTCGACAGGAAAGAATGGAAAAAATCCGTCGAAGTATCAGCAGACGATTGATGCTGCTTGTATGGAGCTGGATATTCGTCGTATAGCCGTGGTTGGTGGTGGCAACATGGCTGAGGCTATGCGGACTTATCCCTAGTTCTAAAGTTGTGGTGTCCGATCCAAACCCTAACATGCGTATGAAATACACTAAATTGAATGTCGAGACGCACTCACGAAATAGCTCAGCGGTGAAAGGTGCAGATGTCATCTTAGCCGCAGTCAAACCTCAAGTGCTTGACGACGTACGTACAAGAAGTCGTTTATCTCAATGAAGTCAGGTGTGTAATTATACTTTGTTCTTGTAGGTACTGCGATCTGTGAAGGCTTTGATGGACCCCGCTGCGTTGATCATTTCTGTCGTGGCAGGTCGAAGCATTAAACAGCTGCAAATGCTGTTGGGGGGAAGCAGTCGTATAATTCGCACAATGCCTAACACGCCCGCAATGATTGGAGAAGGCACAACTGTTTGGGCGCATTCGACGGAAGTCACAAGTAAGCACGAACTTACTAAAAACATTCTTGGGTCGTTTGGCGTGGAGGTACGGCGGTTTCAGAGCAGTTACATTATGCGGTGGTTCTTTTTAAGCTGTTGATTTGTTATGTGGTGCAGGTGTTTGTGGATGACGAGAATGCGCTTGATATGGCGACAGCGTTGTCTGGCTCTGGACCAGGTAAAGTGCTTGTGTGTCTACATTTAATGACTGTATTTACCGTATTTTAATTGGGCTTGTACAGCCTACTTCTTCCTTGTTGCTGAGGCAATGATTGACAAGGGCGTGCACATGGGTTTTTCTCGACCAGTTGCAACTGTATGTAGACACCATTTCAACGTCGTTTTTTTCATTAATTACGCGACTGACAAAAACTATTTAACTCTCTTTAACAGGAACTCGTACAGCAAACAATGTTGGACTCTGCGATGTACATGCAGTCGGAGAATGTGCATCCAGTTGAATTGCGAAATAACATCACGAGTCCCGGCGGCACTACAGCTGGTGGTCTCTATCGTGCTGAGAAAAATGGTTTTCGTGCTGTTATCGCTGACTCCATTTGGGCAGCGTATGAGCGATGCCTTGAGCTTGGTTCACCTGAGCCTATCCAGCGTCAGCGTCCACGCTCATAGAGCTCTAGTGCACATATATATATATATAGATCTTTGATTCAATTACTGAGAACTCACACACAACCCATTTAACCCTAACCCTAGGGGGGTGCACGTAGCTAATGGGGTGTATGCACCTAGTCAGTCCCAAAATTAATCGAAATTCTCATTTGGGGTGTTTTCGTCACATTATACTTTCTGAAACCAATTAACTTGGTTTGGCCCGGGATCGAACCCGGGACCATCCGGTCCCGCAGTGAGTAGTGAACCACTCAACCACAGTCGGATTGAAATTTTCATTTGGGGGGGCGTATTACCCAAAAATGGGGGGGCGCATTACCCAAAAATGGGGGGGCGCATTAGATTTTTCCTAACTAAACTACGGACGAATATTAATTCACGTATGGGCCCGAGCGTGGGACCGCGGATCTGATAAATTAAAGGAGGCTATTAATTTGGGGAGGATTATTTTAGACAGGTTGTACTGTATATCGGGTGCGTTTGGATGACAAGCTGAGTTTCGAATCACGTACAAGAAGCATCATGATTGAAAGTTGGTTTTAGAGCTAGGGATGTGTCAATTAGATATTTTGTGTACCATTTTTTGCGAATAGCCATATCGAACGAAACATGAGTGGCGGCCGCATTAGCCAACCAGTAGGCAAGATTGTGCTCACTAATGTAGCCATCGTGCGCATGCGCAGGGGTGGCAAGCGCTTTGAAATTGCGTGTTACAAGAACAAGGTATTTAACTGGCGCAACGGCGTCGAGGAAGACATTGACGAGGTTCTACAGATCGCCAAAGTCTACGAGAACGTGTCCAAGGGCAAATTTGCGAAGAAAAGCGACTGGTCGAAGGCCTTTGGCGTGCAAAGCGAGGAAGAAGCGTGCCGCTTCATCCTCGACCACGGTGAGCTGCAAGTGTCCGAGGGGGAGCGGAAAGCTCTCGTCGAAAAGTAAAACACCGCGTCAGCTTGTTCAAAGTGGCGCTCGTTTCCTCACACTCTTTTCCTGCATGTGTTTTGTATTTCTCTGCAGTATGTATCGTGACATTGCAACGATTGTGGCAGACAAGTGCGTGAATCCAACCTCGAATCGTCCGTATCCGTACACTGTTATTGAGCGTGTAATGAAGGAGATTCACTATGCGGTCATCCCGAACCGAAGCGCCAAACAACAAGCACTGGAATTAATCAAGACACTACCAAAACACATACCATTGGCCCGTGCAAAAATGAAAATTCAAATCACAACGCCAGTGTCGGGTGCGGAGGCGATTAAGACTGAATTGCTTAAGGAAGGCGCGGAAATTGTAGAGGAAACGGGGAGCGAGACGATGCGGATCATGGTGCTGATTGTACCAGGTTCCTTTCGTGTTATCACGTCCCTCGTCCAAAAGCACACGGCGGGTCAAGGGTCATTGGAAGTGATTGATTTAAAAAACCACCAGAAAGGCGAGCACACAATCGACGACGAAATTTCACAAAAGACGGAACGTCTTGGAATATCAAGTACCACGATTCCAGCGATGAGACCGACTGTGCCAATAGCACCAAGCTTACAAGCTGCTCATAGTACAGGATACAAGCCGCGGCCGTGTAGTACGTGCGGCGGCGACTTCAGTGCTTCGATGACGAACTATCGGGACCACTTTCGATCCGACTGGCATCGTTACAACCTCAAACGCAAATCCCTCAAGCAACCAGCGATCAATGAAGAAGAATTCAACCAACTTGCCACGGAAGACGTGGAAACGTTTCTCGCTTCCATGTGTTAAGGCCCAGACTCTATTGTCGTCCCACATTATTTTCTAAAAACCATGGTCGTTTTGTTATGCAGCACTGCTTCCCGTGCATCTCCGTTTCTTCTCGATATCAGTAGTAAGCGGTGCAGCCACGTAGACTTTTGGACGATCAAAGACTTTGATCGTGTCTTCAATCTCTCGCAACTTTGCTTCCAACTCGTTTTTCCGTCGAATTTGAGTCAACGTTTCGAGGCGTAAAGGCAGTGCATTAAAGCGTTGCTGAGCTTCAGCGAGCGATTTCCTGAGTACGTCCAACGTCCGTTAACGCTCCTGTTCGTCAAGAGGCACCACGCCTGGTGGACAATCTGGGTCCGGCGCATTTCTCCACCGCTCTTCTTCCTCTCGAGCCCATTGTTCCTTTCGCGCGAGTAGATACGGTGGAATGCGCCTATAATTTGAATTCACCGGTCGAGGATCAGGTTTCTCAAGTTGTGTTGACGGCGTCTTTCGAATTACTTCCCACGCATTCGCGTTGACAAAATCGACCGGTTTCTTCCTGGTCTACATAGTAACGAAAGTAAGCAATCCACGTTACGATTCCGAGCTGTAGACACGTTAGATCGTACCACTTTCGCCAATTCTTCTTCTCTTTGCTCCAATTCACGTAATGACGGCACGGGAGCTTTGCGATGGATGGGATGATTGCTGTCACGACTAGTAAACGAAGACGGAGAGCTCGATATTAAAATAGGTTCACTTTGAGGTGCACGTGGCGCCCGTGACGAGGAAGATACCGATCCAGCATCGAATGCAACAGAAAAGGACGCACGCTCTCCACGATGCACAAAGTCGTGCTTTATAGCGTGTTCGTTCGACTGAAATGGATCAAAGAGCACACCCAACATGTCAGACCCACATATATACAGGCTGTCAAAAAACGATTCCGTGTAGAATGGTACCTGATCTTGGAGCACCCGCGCACGCACGTTCTTAAACTTGGACAGCGTGAACTTTTCTTGTTGCATTGCCTCCTATCCTCCGCTCACGCCGCAAGTTAGCGCCCAGAACGTTTAGTCCTCATTATCTTTACCTCCTGGCGTCGTCGCTCCCGATTTTCTGCTTGTATCTTCTTAATACGCAGCTTGTTCTCTCGTGTAAAGTCCTTGGGCGTCACCCCTTTGCGTTGCTGTTTCTCGCTAGAATCGAAAACACAAACGCATTAGAAGAAACAGTACCGGCCATGGTAAGCGCAAGAAAAAATACAAGAAACGGACCGATATCCTTCATCGGGGCGCAGAATCGCTGCGATGGCATCGGAAGCGTTTGCATCGCGACGCCGGTAGGCAACGCGCCACTAATTGTGAATTGAAACCTTGCGTGTGCACCACATCATTTCTATCCTGTGACATTCTAGCCAGTTTATTTCTATCCGGTCAACGGCGCATTCAATGGCTCACTCTGTTCGGATGTTGCTTCTATTGCTTTCCGTGTTGCTCTTGTCTCTATCACAAGTCACAGATGGATCTGAATGCAGCGCATGTGGATATCTTGCCAGGAACTGCAGTGAATCAAATGCCAGTTTTAGTGTCGACGTGTGCGACAAGACGGGCGGCATTCAGATTGACGACGTGTTTTGTAATGACGACGAATGTCCATGTGCGAATGGGTTCCGATGTGTGAGTACCGTCGTTGGATGCGCCAACACTTTCCAATCACGGAATCGACGTCGCTGTGTGAGCAACGCGACGCTGTCGCATCGGTTTGAGAAATGTGCGATCAAGCACGAGCTGACGAGATTGAACGCATCGAATGTCGCAAGTGATTGGATTTACTTTAAACAAGGCAACAAGTGCCGATCCTTCGATTGTCTAGCTGTCCAGAGGTTTCATCAGAGTGGTCTCGTGCAATGTGGACACCTGCTTGCAGTTTGGAAGACCGACGTGTCCAGCACTGACGTGTTGAATCGTGCAGAGGTTTGTGATACAATGTACCACTTTATTGCCGACGGCTCTCGTGCTAGTGATATGAAAGCTGGAACATTTCTTTACTCGGTACCTTGGTCGTCCGAGGCTCTAGCGTTAAGGACTGAGCACGCAAACACGAAAGCTATACCCTCGTGCTATGTACTTCAAACACGTAATCAGTTAAATGGTACCTGTGAAGGCATCTACATGCAGTTTGATGTCACCGTGCAGTTTGCGAATAGTGACGAGTACGTCATGTCCAAGCTAAGCTGGCCAGTGTGGGTTGCTGTAGTCGGCAGCGTGGCTTCCGCCGTTCTTGCGGTCGTCGTGGTTGGCGTCGTATGGTACCGTTTCCACTACATGGATCGATCTATCGAGAATGGGGAAGATGGGGGTCTTTTGAAAGAGCGGGGTAATCTCACTGATCACAACGACACTTCGACCAGTCCTAGTGGCAAAAGAGGGCTTCCAAACACTGATCTTCGTCAGCGTGGAGCCACCGACGCAACACAAATGGAAGCTGGGACAGCCACGACAACATTATAAGGGAAAACGAGAGGTTGATATTGCCTTGCAAGTCTATCTATTGTGAATCTACAAATTGTTGGAAAGGTATCCAGGCCATCTCGTGTCTCCAATAATCCAAGTAGTTCTAAACAATGTTTGATGGTTAGATTATCAAAGAGCACCAGATCGTTCAGTAACGCACCACACTACCAAAACACATACCATTGGCCCGTGCAAAAATGAAAATTCAAATTACAACGCCAGTGTCGGGTGCGGAGGCGATTAAGACTGAATTGCTTAAGGAAGGCGCGGAAATTGTAGAGGAAACGGGGAGCGAGACGATGCGGATCATGGTGCTGATTGTACCAGGTTCCTTTCGTGTTGTCACGTCCCTCGTACAAAAGCAGACGGCGTGTCAAGGGTCATTGGAAGTGATTGATTTAAAAAACCACCAGAAAGGCGAGGACACAATCGACGACGAGATTTCACAAAAGACGGAACGTCTTGGTATCAAGTACCACGATCCAGCAACGAGACCGAGTGTGCCAATAGCACCGAGTTTACAAGCTCTGCTCATAGTACAGGAGACAAGCCGCGGCCGTGTAGTACGTGCGGCGGCGACTTCAGTGCTTCGATGACGAACTATCGGGACCACTTTCGATCCGACTGGCATCGTTACAACCTCAAACGCAAATCCCTCAAGCAACCAGCGATCAATGAAGAAGAGATCAACCAACTTGCCACTGACGACGTAGAAACGTTTCTAGACTCTATTGCTGTCCCGCATTATGCTTCTAAATACCATGGACGTTTTGTTCTGCATTACTACTTCCCATGCATCTCCGTTTCTTCTCAATATCACTAGTAAGCGGTGCAGCCACGTAGACTTTTGGACGATCAAAGACTTTGATCGCGTCTTCAAGCTCTCGCAATTTTGCGTCCAACTTGTACTGAATCAAATGGTATGGATCGGATCACATGAATCTGGATGAAATTTTTAATCACAAGTGACTTCTCTTGTGGGGCACTGGCTTAGGGTGGTTATTTGGCAGGTTCGAGATCAAGTTCTTACCACTGTGAGGCAAATACGCAAGGCGTCCTTGAGCGCATGACCTGTGGTATATCGATTCGGAGCTAAACCACCCCTGCAGTAGTCGCTTAGCACCGAATCGATATACCACAGGTCGTGGGTTTAATCCCCACCACGTCCAGTCTCAATACTAGTGTTGAAAACGGCTCGGCTCGGCTCGGCTCGGCTCGGCTCGGAGCCATGAAATGTGGCTCGGCTTCAGCTCCAAGCCAAGCGATGTGGCTCGGCTCAAGCCAGCCACTTAGCCACGGCTTGAGTATACTTGTTATATTGAAAGTTGGTGATATGTATCGTAAGGACACAATAGAGAGATAATGCATGTATTAATGCGTACAGTACAGGAAGATACAGCGGACGGGCTGCCTTTCTACACACATGCAAAGCTATCTAGAAGTTTCTATGAAATTCTCTACTCCGCCCATCACGTCATCCTCCGATTCTCATCAGTTGGGTAGAAACCTTTGAGATGCAACAAAGTGTGAGAAAAATCCATGTGCATATATATATATATATATCATAGTCAGAGTCTTCTGAATTCAATCTGTTTTTGCCAAAATGGCAAGAACATACTTTTGTATCCTTGATATTCAGAATATATTCATACAAGAGAAAATATTTGGAAAACGGCTCAAGCCACCGCTTGACCGGCTCGGCTCGAGCCACGGCTGAACCGGCTTCAGCCGAGCCGTTTTCAACACTATACCGAACGCGACCCCGGTAATATCGAGTATCCGATCTCCTGGACAAAATATCCTGTCAAAAGAAATACGACGGACGATCGAATCCTAAAAATAGGAACAAAATAGAAAAAAAGCATTCAGCATAGAGAGAGTAGCTCTGTAATAACTTAGTCAGGATGTGTTAATAGGTTAATACAAAGCCAACTTCAAGCTGAGGTAGAGGAATGCATGTAAACACAAGAAATACAACAATTAGCAGGTTTACACGTTACCGAAGCAAGCTCGGGTGGAAGGCGTCAAAATACAAGTTTTTTCTCATTTGTCTCGATGACATCGAGCGTATGCGAGCAATAGAAGTGTCGGAAAGCGACACAGAGGGCGCGACATCGACTTACCAGTTTTTTTTACCACAACATGTTGTTGAAAGGTGTTAGCGTCCATCGTAGCGTAGTAACGTAGGAAACTCGAGTCGTTAACGTCGTATAATATAGGTAATAATACCAAATCGTCTCAAGTCAATATCTCGACAACCAATTACTGCTAGGTTGCGAGAGTGACACCGTTGAGAGATTATTAAGCGTCCGACGAAGTGAATGCAACTAGATAGTTATCTAATGCAAAGTTTATTGAGAAGTGATTAGCTAGCATAACATGAATATGCATGACCAGTTGAAGGTATACTATACCAACAATAGCTGTTGTGTTACCTACATACCTTATCAGTGCAAAAAATAGGCGGTACTCAGAATCGAGTACGGATACCATATTTTTCGCACCTAAAAGGTAAGAAATACGGGTCGCGCAAGAGCGAAACCAAAATATGATAGATCGACACCAATCGCGCTCCCGGTTTATTTTTCGGTTAAATTACTTCCTTTTTTGTGCCGTCCGGTATATGTTTGTGTGGTGGAGTCAAGTTCGAAATCAAAAACATTAGCATTGATAACCTGACTACCACCATCGCGCCCAGCCTTCCACTTTTCGGAGGGGGTACTCCGCGGACCACCACTCGAGATCTGGTCCGATCGTCCGCTGCAAGCAGACGACCGGTCGTCATCAGAAGACACTTGGTCCGATTGTTTAGTGTCCATATCACCTTGTGTACCCGATGGAATGGGCTAGTTACACACTCGGTGGATCGAGATCGCAGATTGGATCGAAGCGGTCTTGAATATAGAAGACCGATCTGGGTAGGTATCTCTGGGGCGGAACTCTTCACCCCAGACACAAACAGACCAAAAACACTTCCAAGAGATAACTTCCAATAGGTCGATCGTCCAAACGATCAAGACCTGACCAATACGAAATAATAGAGGGAAGACCGACCCTTCCTGTCTAGCCCCTGACCAATACGAAATAAGACCAAAACCGGTCTAGTTTCCAACCAATATTAAAACAAGCCAATATGTCCGCGTAAAGACCCAATATGCTCGTGAAACTCCACAAACGATATCTCCACGTAAAGACCAATCCACTTGTTAGTACGTTCCAAAAGTACGTGACTTAAACTTGAGGAAGTCGACCAATGCGTGCTCCCGTCGAGGGACTTCCGGCTGGCCAAATGCGCGTGTGGCGCGTCCAGACCGGGTATAATGAGCTAGAGGGGATTACTCGACCCTCTGCCCCCAAACACTCCGCGGCGGGCGGAGGCGACTAGTGTACGAAAAGGAAAGAACGGCGACCCCTAGCTGTGGTGTGAACCAAGACTAGAAGAGGTTTCAGCCACTTATCCGAAAGCTAAAAGATTTCCTTACTTAAAGGTATAACCTCTGTCCTAAAAGGTAAAACCACAACTAAAATACTACTTCCCTATAGTCCCTAAATGTACCCCCACAAAAATATGTAAAATACCCAAAGTCGGGTGACTCACCAAAACTTGCGTTCTTGACACTTCTTGAGTCTGATAGGCTGAAAATCCCCCCTTGTTTAAACCAATCCGAAATTAGACCAAATGCCTTGACAAAACTTGACCAGAAGTGTGCCAAATTTTGGGCACGCTTCTCCACAGCCGCCCCTGAGTCAGACCGTGTCGCACAACGACAACGGTCTGACCTCGTCCATCAAATTCAGTTGAACCTTGGTCATTCAGACTTTTCCGACATGGAGCAACCATCTTCTTCATCCTTTCCAGGTACTTGCACTGCTGGACTTGACCTTCTTGTATTTCCTTAAAGACCGTTCTTGTAGACACCTTGCATACCACGTCATCGCATGTCACTTCGCCCGTCCGGTCGGTCCGGTCTGGCAGCCCCCATCGTTCTACTGCACCTCAGACATCGGCAGGGCGTCAGACCGGGACCGACGCGCAGTTGCAAGACGCACTTGAAGAGATCGCACGTCTCCAGGAGCAGATTGCTCAACAGGCGACACAACGTAAGCATGCATGTCAGGTCTTCACCTTGGACCTATTCTAACCTTCGTTTGTCTTCAGCCCGTATACCTTCAGCCCGTATACCTCCATCCCGTATACCCCCTGGCATCAGCACGGCGATCAATGCCCTGCTTGCCACCGATCGGCAGTCGAACACGCATGACCTCCAGCTGCGTCAGTTTTTTACCGGACTAATAAACGCGCGCAATAGGTTGACCCGCTTGGAGGCTCATCAGATTCATCTTCGGGAGCAGCTTGTGCTGGTCCAACAGCAGCAAGCAGAAGAACTGCTTGACCAGACCACGTTGAGCATTCAAAGCGACGACCTCGAGAGGCGTCTCACTGAGCTCCGAATTTCGATTCAAGACCAGACCGAGGAGGTCCAGTCTTGTGAACGCAAGTCGAACGATTGGACGCAGACAGCGAACGGTCGTCGGGAGGTATTAAAAGAATGTCATCAGCGCTTGGTTGACATGTTGCGTCCTCGTCGACATCCGGTTGCTGCCTCCAGCGTAGACCGGTCTGCGTCGGCCGCCTTGGTGTACCTACACCGAGACCAAGACCAAGGCCGTTCATTGGCCGAAATTCCCCAGCTCAAAATTCGTCAAAAGTCTATGAAGCGCGCGGACGCTCCGAGTCCTTCGAGGGCGCGGGGCACAAGGCGCGACCCTGAACTCGAAGGGAAGCGTGCGGTGCCTCGTAAGCGAGCCAAGATACAGGCACCCCTCGTGGGCCCAAGCTTGGACGAGGATGACGACAGTAACATCTCAAAAAATCAAGCGCCCTCGACCGCCGGTGCTGACCATGCCAAGTATTCAGAGGTCTCGTACTGGGATGACTCCGGCGAAGACTCCGGTGATTCGGAGTTTGCTGTCCCCATCCCAACCAAGTCGCGAACAAGTCCACATGAAAGTTTTGTTCAAGTTGCATCGACTTCGGAGCAGACCAAGAAGACCGGTCCGCATGGTGGCGTTCCACCACCTCATGCGTCGACAAAGTCAACACCTACGGTCTTGCCTGGGACGTCCAAGCTCCACAAAGATGCTTTGTTGGCCAACGTGGCAATCGATAGTTCTTCCCTTCCGCCACGAACGCGTGAGGATACTTTGCCGTTGTCGCCAGGGCAGATCGGTTGTTTACGCCGGTCCACCCTGACCAAGCAGCTCCTGGTACGGTCTTTCTCTCGTCCAGACCATTGGCTTTTCCCGCCGGCGAAGAAACTTCCTGCCGCGTCGTAATGGCGGCCGGACTTGATCCCGTCGGCACAGATCTCCTGCTTGTACGCTGACGAGCCGTGGAAGATTTTCAAGCATCCCAAGCTGGGGTTCATCTTCCACTCGACTCCGTGAGCCAATGCTTTCATGAGTCGGGTGAAATAGTTTAACAAGACTCACGCTCAAGCTATCTGGGAGGCATCCCACTATCTGGTGCTTCCCCCTGAACGAGTTGGGCAAGACCCTGGCTTGGCGACCATCCAGAACAAGCGCAAGCGGCGTCGGATCAGAGCGGGTGAGGCCTGGAAGTCCCTGTGCCAATATGTTTTGGACGAGATGCTGGCCCACGAGTGCGACGTCGATGTGTTCTTATATCCAGTTGTACTTCATATGCCGCGGCGTCGCGTCGAGAGGACCCGGCTGCTGGCTGACGGTGGCACATGGTACCCCGTTCTTGGGTGCATTACACCGGTCTTGGACCTCAAGGATGCTTTGGTCCAACTAGACCAACAAGAACCTTGGCGTAACCAGTACCAGGACCAAGTTGAAAAGCATCCGTCGTTGACCGTCGGCCGTCTGTGGGGTGATGGTGAGTGAGGTCGTAAGTAGTCGACCAGATAACACTTAATATATATCATCGTTCTTTTTCACATGTTCGGTCATCAAATCACTTGAGCTAATTCCACCACTTTCTCCAGAGTTGCACTAGACACGTTATCACCAACCGTTCCACTTACATCTCGAAAAAACAATCCACGTTCGTCACACCACTATTCCAATTCGTCACATATTCACAATACACAATACACAAGACACAAGACCTTCCACCTCTTCACACCGGTCGGGAATACCGATGCTACTGCATGTCTTGGTCTTGGTCTTCATGGGTCTGCATCACTGCGAAACGGTTCCGACTGACTCGGTCCCGTTCAAATTCTCGTAGTAGTGCTCCACAGTTCAGTTCGGACTCATCGATTCAAGTTGTTTCATCATGGTCCTTCCATCGGACCAGATATTCTCGGTGGGTCCGGCCGAACCTGGTCTTTTGACCGGTCGTACATCTAAGACCTTTTCCACTTCAAATTCGTCCTTCTCCAGCGGTCGTTCCCAACTGTCCTCCGGCAGTAATGCTTCATCGAAATCAAACCGTTCTGCCTCGTCTACTAGACAGGGCATTTTGGGACGATCAGGAAACTCTCGGACCAGTTTAACTTGGACACATGTACGATCGGGAAGACCTTGTAGTCCGTGCCGGTTGTTACTAGACGGGCAGCGTGTTCACCAATCAGCTCGGCAACACGGAAAGAACCGTGCCACATGTGAGCCAGCTTCTTCGCATAGCCTTCCGTCACTCGGTCTAGGTACAACCATACCCTCACCCCTGGTTCTATACCGTGGGGTTGGACCTTGTCGTTGTTCCGGTCTGCCCGGTCTTGTGTAGATTGACGTAACTTTTCGTTGACAATTTCTCTTGCATGCTGGTAATGTTTCTGGACCTGCATGCGCCAACGTCGAGCATCACGATGGCGGGTCCGAGTGCAGCCAATAGGTATCGTGGCTTCAAGAGTGGACCGGGGCTCCCATCCATACGCAAGATAAAAAGGCGTTTCTCCTCGGACCCGATCGGTCGACGAGTTGAGTGCAAACACCAGCCTTTCTGCGTATTCGTCCTAATCGCGCTGGTCTGGATCGGCAAAGTACATCTTGATTGATCTTGTAATAGTTTGTACCATACGTTCTGCCGATCCATTCTCTTGCGGACGATATGCCATCGTCGCACTCTGTTTCTGGCCCAGCATATTGTTAAACGACCGGAACACCTCGGCCATGAAACCGGGTTCTCGGTCGTGTCTGATGACCTTGCTGGCGCCGAACCTTCGGAACACGCATTCTTCGTAACTTTTGGCTATCTGCTCGGCAGACCGGGACGCACCTGCCTTCGCAATAACTAGACCGGTGAACAGGTCTACCCAGATAAACAACACAGTATTGTCATATGTCGATTTAGGCAGCGACGGTATATGGTCCATCGCTATGACCTGGAAAGGGTAGGTAGCTTCGATATTTCCGGGCGATCTCCCCTTGATTACCGGTCTACCCTTTCCGGTCTCGCAATCCGTACAACAACCCACATATTTCTGTACACTTCGGAAAAGACCTCTCCAGTGAAAGTGGGACCTAATATTGTGATACGTTCTGCCTATGCCCTGATGTCCCCCTTCTAGACTCACATGGTAGTGATGGAGGACATCCGGCTGCAGCAACTCAGGTATCACCAATTTCGCCAATCGGTCCCGGTGTGCACTGTCTTGGTCGGCATCGCGGCAGTAATATAGTAAACCATCCTCATCCACTTCGCAACTGTCTGCGATCTTGGCAAATTCTTTCGCTTGACCATTCGTCAACTTAGACAATTCACCGCGAAGGTAGGTCTTCAAATTCACAATCCATTCTTCTTCGTTCTGCGCCTTGAGGATCCGTTCTGCCCTTAGTCGTTGCACAACAGATTCACTCAACCGTTCCTTTGAGAACGGTTGGTGGGACTTCCGAGCTTTCGGTCTAGTCGCGACTATCACATGCACCTGGTCCGGAGCGTTCTTGGGTCCGATCACCTCGGGGAGCCTGTTTATATTCATCAAATCATCAAGAACGGCCTCCTCGGTGATCATAGCCCCGGTATGGTCTCGCATGGCCTTGGTCGCGAGGTAATCGGCGCTTCTGTTCCAGTCCCGTTTCACGTGCAACAGCTCGTGGTTGGGATGGTCTTTCAATGCCTTCATTACCCGATCATTTAACGACCTCATCCGTGGAGCCTTGCAGTCGATCTCTCCGGTGATCTGCCTGATCACTAGGTTGGAGTCACCAGATATGATGACTATCCCCTTCTCTTGCGACGACAGCAGGTCCAGGCATAGAAGTAGATCTCGGTACTCCGCCTCGTTAACAGTAATATCCGGTGTGAAATCGGCAGCGGCCGCAACTATAGACCATTGTGGCAACTTCCACAATATGGCACTATAGGCGCCGACCTTCTTCTTCACGATTGCTGATCTTTCAAAACTTAAGACCAAGAGCTCTTCATCATGGTCGACGGTCGGTGGCGGTCTCGAAACTTACTGCCGAGGTTGCTTCCTCGGGGCAATCGCTATCAATGCCTCGTCCACTTCAGACCGAGGGGTGATACTGGCAGCTAATGTGCCCAATATCTCTTCCTCGCCCCCGGTGCACTTAACGACCTCGAGGGTCCACTGCGACAAGACCGCCGACCATCTGCCTAGACGTCCGTCCATCCCATTGGCTGATAATAGCCAGGCCAAAGTAGACCGCCTTGACAGGACCTTTATAGGTCGACCGACCAGCAGGTTGTAACACACATACAGAATTCGTAGCAACGCCAGAACTTCTTTCTCGACAATTCCATAGTTCACTTCATTTGGCTTCAGCGTTCTGCTCGTGAACGTGACCGGATGGTACACACCATCATGATCTTGTACTAAAGTGGCCGAAATGGCCCACTGACTAGCATATACAATAATGGTCGGGACCTTTTCGGGATATAAATGCTTCAAAATCGGTGCCGTCGCCATCTTAACCTTCAACATACAAAAAGCAAACTTTGCACGCTTCATATGGATTTCGGCCTCCACTTGCGGACAATCTGCAGCAAGACCAGAGTCGGCGCCCCCATGTAAAGTTGCCCGGTCCTCTTCGCGCAACATACGGTAGTCCACTTCCCGGAGCTCATACAACACAGCCGCGTAGATAGCAAAATCTCCGATGAAGCGCCTGTAGTAGTTTAAACTTCCTAGATAGGACTGCATTGCCTTCAGAGACTTGGGAAACGGGAGGTTGCTTAACGAATCCAGGTCCTTAGGATTAGCCTCTAGACCATTGTTCGAGACCATATGACCTAAATAGGCGACCTTGGACATACCCCAAAAACTTTTTATGGCGCTGATAGATAGGTTCCAGCGGTCGCATGTCTCCAACAATCGTTCAACCTTCTCGCACAGATCGTTCCATGACGAGGCAGGTATCAGAATGTCGTCGATGTACGACCGCCTCCATAGAACGGACGGTCTTCTTTCCCGATCGGCTTCACCCTTTGTAAACACATCATAACTTTCGGCAGGGTCCCGATCGGTCTTGATTTTGAATTGTCCGTACAGTGCGTTGTCTATCAACCTTTGATAGATCTAGGATGCGTTCTTCAGACCGAACGGCATACGGTTTCACTCGAAAAGACCAAACGGTGTCACAAATGCGGAAATCTCACGGGCTCGATCAGTCATCGTGACCACCCAAAAATCCACTTGACATGTCCAGCGAACAATACCACAAGGTCTTGTCCAGGTCTTCCAACAAATCATTAATCAGCGGCATCGGGTACACCATAAGTTTAGTTAACCGATTTACCAGCCGATAGTCGATGCACAACCTAATGTCGACGCCGTTCTTCTTGATAACAATTACGATCGTCGAGGCCCATGGCGAGGTCGACGGTCTAATAATCTTGGTAGCCAACAGCCCTTTGATAAGATCAGAAAGCTTTTCCCGGTACTGTGGCGCCACGCGTCGACATCGCTGAGCAATCGGCTTGGCATCTCCAACGTCAATATCGCAAATCGCACCACGGGCTGCAGGTGGTAAGGCATTTCCCTTTCCGATCAGCAGATGTGTTTTCTTCCATATGATATTCTTCAACTGCTCGATCTTGTCTGGACTGTTAAGGTATTGTTCACCCACTTGTAAATCATCCACTATAACTTCGGGAGAGTCGGCAGACACTTCAGGGAGGACTGCCATTTGTCTTTCCAGCTCCTGAATGTACTGTTCCCCGCCTTCATGTATACAGACTTGTTCATCTTCTGGGGTGATATCACCTAGACCATCTGGACCGGCTGAACGCCCCTGGTCTTGATCGACGGGCTGTCCTTCACTGATATCGGTCTGATTAGGATACCGTCATGGTCCGACCTAGCAACTTCATGTTCCCCTTCTTCCGTTTCTTGCTCCGCTGTCGCCTGGTCTTGTGCTGACACCACGTTGACTAGCCTCGGCTCGTCTACTTGATGTTCCACCGTTCCTGGTGACTGCGGCGCCTTTCTTCGGACCAACATCTTTTTTGGGGTGACATAACTTGGTCTTTCCACTAAAGGTGAGGTATCCTCTTCCACCGACCCATCACCGCTGATAAGATCGGTGGTCGATTGGTACCCCAGGTTTTGCCACTCGACATACCGCCTCGACCCAATCGAGACGAACCCCATCTTCCTTGGTACCTTCCCTTCTGCTAACCACATGCCGACAATAGTGTTATTGTCCAGTGTCAGCGGCTTGTCACCGATATTGGTAACACGGACAAAATCACGTCGACCAGCACTCTTTACGAAGGTCGAGACCCACCGATCGCCCCTGGTCAACCATAACTTCCTCGAACAGAAACCTTTATCAACCGGGGTATCGGCAGACCGACCAACTGGGATAGTGAGGTCTTGGTCCCACCGGACCAGATCGGTATACGAACCATACAGAGGTCTTGGACCAGCCAACTGGACCTGGACCTCATCCGGGAGCGTAAGCACTCCATGTGACAAGTCTAGGCGAATACCAGCTTGGACCATGAAATCCATTCCTAGTAAAGCGTCTTGACCAGCCAACTTGACAGACCAAGCGCTGAAAAAGTAGACCAGCGATCCCGACAAAGTAATTTTCACACGCGTTCTTCCTTCGGTCATATAAGAGTTTTCGCCGATCCCGACGCATTCTTGTCTCTGGGTATCGTCTATACGACATCCGACCTTACGAGCAAAGGCGGAGTCGATTATCGATACTTCAGCTCCAGAGTCGAACAACATCGTCGCTTTCTGGTTATTAATCTTGCCACAGGCTTTCGCCTGCTTGAACCATTTATCAGGCGCGTGATACTTACAGTATCCGCGGAATTCTCCAGGCAGCAAGTCAAACTGCATAACCACCTTAGTCCGGGAGTACTCATCGGTCTTCAGACTGTAGACCGGATGGTCTCGGTCGACGCAATTTGGAATAGAACGTGTATTGTCGGTCTTATCCTCCTTGCCGACATATGCATAGATGTGAACCGTAGAACGCTCGGCTCGATCCATATTCCAACCTGGCGATCGTTCTAGTTTAACATCTTTTCTGCGTCCGGCGGCAGCATCCCCGCGTGCTTGTCCGGCACGTACCACTTGCGCATCATGTTAAAAAATTCTTCAATCTTGCAGTGGCCGGCCTCGTGGATCTCTTCACATGACTTGCATACGAAGAGGCAGTGGTCCGTCGGGTGGCCGCGCCTCTCGCACTTCTTGCACACCATCTTCTTCCAGCAGTTTGGACCATCATGTTTGCTCGACCCACAGTGGGAGCACTTCTGACGAGGTTGGTCTGGATCGGACTTGCTTCCGTTCCTTCCCTTCCGGTCCACCTGGTCGGACTCGACTTGGTCTTCGGGGCAGGTCCCGCAACATAGACGTAACGATACTGGTCTTCATCCGATGAATCCTGGCTGGATGGACTTCCAATTTCCCCTTCTGACCCCGTGCTGTCATCAGCTACAATTGCCTTGACCGCTCGGGTCGGTCTGGTCCAAGGTCTCTTGACCGGATCGGTCTGGGTCTTGGAACGATAGCGACCTGATCCACCATCGGTCTTCGCTCTCATACTACGCGACTGTTGTAACGTCCGCAGGGTCTGTTCGACTTCGCCCTCATCCTTAAGACGCAGTAGAGTAAGCTTGTCCGCCAGTTCTTGATCGTCAAGGGTACAGTGCCGCCTTAGAACATATAGTGACCCACATGTTCTAAGGCGGCACCGTTTGGCGGGTTATTCTCTTTGATTGTTATGCCGGCGCGAAGTGCAGCCACGTTCAACCGATGCAAATACTCGATCGGTGTTTCGTCGGCCCGCTTCTGCATATGGTGGTACTTACGGGCGCTTGAAAATCCGGAGTTACAATGTTGACCTTCAAACTCCGCACATAACAGGTCCCAGTCAGACCGGACGCCCCGACCCAACTGTTGAATCCAGTTCGCAGCCGGTCCTTTTAACAAATCCCGGAAGATTAAACAACGTTCGCTTTTTGGGGTCTGGTCTCGCAGGAACGCAGAATTGACCCGACTGAACCAAGACCGGGCCTGGTCTTCATCAGCATCCTTGCCGGTGAAGTCCTTGAGGTCGGTCGTCGCGGCCATACGGATGCGTGGAATCGCAGCAGATCCAAAGTCGTAGGCAGTAGTGGAGGCTAGGTTAGCCTTGCGCACCTTGCCTGCGCCTGTACCATCTGACCCACCATGGTCGTCAAGACCGCCGGCCGACTCCATATCACAGTCACTTGTCTTGCTTGGTCTACGCGGTCTTGCCGGTTGCGGCTTGCGCCTTCCCTTGCCGTTTGGTTTATCACTTCTAATAGGCTTATCCATAGATGTTACCGATTCCATATCCACATCTTTGCAAACATTGACACCTTGACAGGTAAACCGGTCTTGGACATGTGGGCGCATAGGTGGTCTAACCCGTTCTTCCATGAAACGTTCCATAATCGTCTCAAACATGGCTTGGACGTTGGCTGGCGTCATGGGAAACGTGTTGATACCCTACTTTTGCGGAACTGAGGCCTGTGGGGCTTGCTGGAGCCCCGACTGGCAAACATCCCCTTGCTGCCGCATGTCCCTTTTTTGTTCAGACCGGGCATGGTCCACCCCCATGGTCATCCGCTCGACACCGGTCTCCAACTCTGATGAGCTGTTAGAAGCCGGTGGAGACTGGTAGATCGATTCATCATCGGAAACAATGTCAACAAGATCTGTGGAGGCTTCGGCAACCTTCATTGCCGTGGTGGGAGTTGGGTGGCGAACCGCCCCCACCAGTGGCACCAAACGGTCGTGGAGGTCCGACATCGACGCCTTCAGTCTCCAAGCATCAAATTCAAACAATTTATTGACACCGGCGGGGTTCTGCATTTTAATGCCAACCTCCGCCAACATCGCCACAAATTCTGACGAGCAGTAATGGTCGATCACTCTGGATCGGCTCGGTAGTGGGACCGAGAAGACGGTCGGGGATATGGAGGTCCAACAGCCGAAAGACCTGGTTTTGGCGAACAAATCGCTTCAATTCAAAAACATAATACACCTTGTCCAGGTCTTGTTCGGTGATAGCCTCATCCCCGACCTTCGACTTTTCTTAGAATTCGTCTTCGTCGGGTGGCATTCTAATCCCTTTTCTGGGCACCTTGGGTACCTTGGGGACTTTAGGGAGGTAGACCGGATCGTTACAGTCAGTCTCCAAGTAATTTTCATCTTTTAGTTTTCCATCAATTTTTTCATTCATACACATAGGATCAGGACCAAGGTCCTAATCCTTTCCGGAACTATAGCAAGACCTGCTATAGTCCATAGCGGCTCCGGTGGGAGCCTTTTGGGGAGGAAAAAACTTATTAATCCCGATCTGGTCCTCCGCCAGGCCAGATCGGACATCGCCTTCTTTATCAACAACGAGAACGTAAGGCGATAGCCTTTCCTTACGTCCTCTCCAGAACGACTCCATATTCAAATCATTCAAATCTTCGAATCCAATTTTTGATGGAATATCAGCACGGTGATATCCACGATCACCAAGTGATCCGGGCACGCGCACCATTGTGGTGGAGTCAAGTTCGAAATCGAAAACATTAGTATCGATAACCTGACTACCACCATCGCGCCCAGCCTTCCAACTTTCGGAGGGGGTACTCCGCGGACCACCACTCGAGATCTGGTCCGATCGTCCGCTGCAAGCAGACGACCGGTCGTCATCAGAACCCACTTGGTCCGATTGTTTAGTGTCCATCTCACCTTGTGTACCCGATGGAATGGGCTAGTTACACACTCGGTGGATCGGGATCACAGATTGGATCCAAGCGATCTTGAATATAGAATACCGATCTGGGTAGGTATCTATGGGGCGGAACTCTTCACCCCAGACACAAACAGACCAAAAACACTTCCAAGAGATAACTTCCAATAGGTCGATCGTCCAAACGATCAAGACCTGAACAATACGAAATAATAGAGGGTAGACCGACCGTTCCGGTCTAGCCTTTGACCAATACGAAATAAGACCAAAACCGGTCTAGTTTCCAACCAATATTAAAACAAGCCAATATGTCCGCGTAAAGACCCAATATGCTCGTGAAACTCCACAAACGATATCTCCACGCCAAACCAATCCAGTGAATAGCACGTTTCAAACGTACTTGAGTTGAGGTGTTGAGATCGCCAAATCGTACTCCCGTCTAGGGACTTCCGGTGGTCCAAAGTGCGCGTGCGGCGCGGCCAGACCGGGTATAATGGGCGAGAGGGGATAATTCGACCCTCTGCCCCCAAACACTCCGCGGCGGGCGGAGGCGACTAGTGTACGAAAATGGAAGAACGGCGACCCCTAGTTGTGGTGTGAACCAAGACCAGAAGAGGTTTCAGCCACTTATCCGAAAGCTAAAAGATTTCCTTACTTGAAGGTATAACCTCTGTCCTAAAAGGTAAAACCACAACTAAAATACTACTTCCCTATAGTCCCTAAATGTACCCCCACAAAAATATGTAAAATACCCAAAGTCGGGTGACTCACCAAAACTTGCGTTCTTGACACTTCTTGAGTCTGATAGGCTGAAAATCCCCCCTTGTTTAAACCAATCCGAAATTAGACCAAATGCCTTGACAAAACTTGACCAGAAATGTGCCAAATTTTGGGCACGCTTCTCCACATTTGTATCGGTGCCACCGAAATGAGAAACTATGAACAGCGATCGAATTACGCTTATTCACGCATATACTATCTGATCAAAAGTTTCAGATCAGAAAGTAAACACTGCGTAGCCTCTTACTTTTCCCAACAACCTGATCCCTACGCCCTCAGCATCTGGAGCTTTATTTAGTTGCGTCTAGCTGCGAGTGTCATCGAGGACTGCTTCTGGCCGACCGTCTCCTTATACTCAAATGCCCCAAATGCTAACGTCTTATTAACTTTCTTCACTGTATCATGATTTATGAATATTGCTTGGATTATCTTTAAAAACGAGTTGGCGAATATAGCCACGCTCGCGCTTGTGGTACTGTGATTTTCACTGTTCGTCCTTTATGCGTACGTCGTGACGGAGCGTCGCGACAGTGGCTTCGGACTCGAACGCGTTTTGCTCAGTGAATTGGGTCTAGAACTATATTTTGTCGGGAGCAGCGCCGCCATACTCATAAGCGTTGGCGCGTCGGCGTAATATATCTTCAGCGACTACTTGTCTTTCAAGCTTTATGTAGCGATACTATCCTCACTCGTGGTGGCCGCGCGGTCTACTGTCATTTACGATGGCGGTGTAGTCTTTGGTCTGGTGGTTAAATGGGCGCTGATTGGTCTAGCTGCAAAGAACACGACTTAGAGCCGCTGGTTGAAATTATTGGAATGAACATTTCGAGTCTGCGCCACCCAAGAGTACCGCTATTATTGATAAATTTGCCGTCATCTCCTCTGTCCACAAACTGCTACCTCCACCGACGCTATAACGCGTACGCACTTTTTATCATGATCAAGATTGCTAACTCTGTTTTATGTGCAATGAATAGGCAATTGCAGGATTTGCAATCGAGCGCACCGCTTTATAGAAAGAAGTCATTGCCATGGGTGGACTATGATACCACTGATACCTAGGTGATCTATACGCTGAGTTGGTCAAGATTTTCCAACATAAATATACCAAACTAACTCGTGTAACATCAACGAACGATTAAATTACATCGAGTGCCAACATTAGGAAAAAATCCAATGCTATGTAATATCATTGTTTATTTCTTCTTTGTCATCATACGATCGTTGCGGTCAAGGCCATAAAACAGCAGTACAAGCGCCGTGCCCGTGAGTATCATCTACGCCGAGCGAATTTTGATCCTCTTCTGCTGCTCTGCGATCAAGAGAGGGGAAAGATCTTCTGGCACTTTTTCTTCTTCTCAAGACACTATGATGTTAAACGTGAAAAGAGTTGTGTACATGACCTTTACCTTATTTGTTGAGCACTCTTTCCTTTCACCATGTCGTAATTAGGTCTCCGCATACGGACCTGGCTAAAGTTACAATATGTAAGAAGGGATGCGCAATAAAATAGGCACGTCTTGATAATGGACAAAAAAGGAAGTAATTTAACCGGAAAAAAAATCGGGAGCGCGATTGGTGTAGCTCTATCATATTTTCGTTTCGCTCTAGCGCGCCCCATGAAATACAGATTTTGTAATGGGGTGCCATTACATAATTGATATTCAAGTTAGAATATCACACTTAAATTTCAGACGCGTTGTCTGAAATTTAAATAAGAGATTATAAGTTATTATAATCTACGAAGGAAAAGTCGATTCGGTATAAATACCGAATCATGCAGGTTAACTAATAGTGAAGATAGTTGAATACTTGATATTATTATATTAGTTAGGTAATTACTATACTATTAGCCGCTAACCACCCATTTAATAAACACTCTTAATTTTGCGTTCTCTCTCTAAAGCGAATATTATATTTGCTTTTAGTATAGGATTAGTTGTCATCAACTAATCCTACCCCTCCCATATTGCGCGCTTCCTCGCACAACACAGTGTAAGCCTGTAACAGGATCAGTCCTGTTACACATGGTAGCACTTTGTGGTCCGTCTTAACGACCACAGTTCCGTTCCGCTAGTCAACTAGCAGAGCGAAGATTAAGAGTCGCTCGTCATTAAGTCGTGAGACATGACACCTGCCGAGCGAGAGAGAACGCAGGAAGTGGTGACGAAACACTTCCCCCACTTCTCGTCACGTAGTAAAGACGCGACGGTAGAAATGGTTCGGTCCATCGGGACCGACATCCTTACCTTCCTCCTGGGTAAGACCCCGGAGGAAGCGATAGAGGTGGTGAATCGCGTTAGGCGAAACCACCTAGAAAAGCCAGCACGGCCCGCGCAAGAGGCAGCGCGTACCGCACCTGCACCTTCAACGCATAGCGTTGAAGTGGTAAAGGCCCGAGTACCGCCCTTCGCCGGTGAAGGGGGCGAGCCCCTTCGTAGATGGTTCGCAGAGGTGGAAGATGCCATCTCTGCGCAAAATATTGTTGACGAACGTCAACAGGCGTACTTCGCCACAACATGTCTGGGCGGCAGAGCCAGGGCATGGGCGATGAGTCGCAGAGCCACTGATGACTCTGCGTTCTTGACTTATCAGGAATTAAAAGCTGAGCTAAAGCTCAACTTTGAAGCTCCAGAAATGGAGCTAAGTAGTCGGCAGGAGTTCATGGAACTCCGGCAAGGTAAGCTTGACCTTCAATCTTACGCTCAGAAGACGCAATATTTGCTGTCAAATATTGTGTATGAGCCGGTGCCCACTGCTATGCAGGTCACTGGCTTCATGGAGGGACTCATGATGGTCCCGTCAAACAGAGTCTTTACCGGCACCCGCCAAAGACTCTAAGGGATGCCATTGATATGAGCATCCGTGAAGAGTTCAGCATGCGATCAGCGTCATCGCATGCTGGGTACATCCGAAGGGCTCAACAGCCCTCCGCTTTTGACATTCCTCAACAGCATGTCAACAATCAGTAGTCGGGCAGACGAAGTTCACACTTCGTCTCAAGAAACAGCCACCCGCGCCAGAGCATGGGCGGTGGAGGTCCATAGCCTATGGACCTATCGGTTGCGGTTGTTTCGAACTCGAAGCAACCGAAATTTAAGAAGAACATTCGCTGCAATCGATGCGCGAAAGTGGGGCATTTTGCCCATGAGTGTATGGCACCGCGTCCGGTTCCACGCAGTCAGCGGACGGAACCGTCCGCTGCACGGCGACACCAACAGGGACATCAACCCGTTGGTGCAAAAAACGTAAATCACCAGTAGTGGCGGGGCGCCCTACTGGGAATGTTATCCCACATGCCGACATAGGGCATGTGAGGGTAATAGCCCCAGACGGGACTATGTCCTGTCAAAAGGTGCAGGGTGATCATAAGCCTCTTACCACCCTGGAGGTTAAGCCGCACGGGAGCGATGTCCCCATGCGAGCTTTGGTTGACACAGGAGAGTCAAAAAATTTCGTTAGAACTCAGAGTCTAACGCTGTTGAGTTTCGTGGAGGTAGAAACCCCACGAAGTATGTTGTCAGTCCGGTTAGCAACAGGTGCAACCGTGACTATTCCAAAGCGTATGATTAAAACACGCTTCGAGTTGAATGAACTTTCATTCGAGGATGAATTCATCGTCCTCGATTTAGATGACAAGTTCGATGTGATACTTGGAATCCCATGGATGTCCAAGTTTAAACCTTCGATCGACTGGGTTAGCCTATCGATCGACTGCGGCGGACCCACAGGATCTGATCACCATGTGTGTTATCCGGCTGTATCAGAAGATACAACCGCAGCGTCGGACAGTCTGGTGGATAGCGATGGCACCACCAGGTCTGTTCCGACACGATCAGCGGAAGGTACCTCCGCTGGTGAGAGTCCAGAGGGACTACCACACGCAACAGAAGAGTCGTTGCGTGTTGGAGAGAAACATTCCACAGGTGATAAAGACCACCGTGAGAATGAAATAGTATCCACAGTGGGAAACACCCACTGTGCGACCGAAGGTTCCAACACGATGAAAGAATTCCGTGTTGATGAGAGTGAACTCAAGATCGAGTGCAATCGTGAGCACAACTCCGTGGTGGCCAGTAACCACCACGTTGCGTTAGCCATGCACACGGGTGATAAAGACCACCGTGTCGCAGAACAGGTGGCCGATCAGACGAGCACATCTGATCGCCAAGAAAATTCCATGGTAGGCAGTGGCCACCATGATGATGAGTATTCGCACACGGTGAATCGTAATCACCGTGTAGCAGTCAATCAGACGAGTGCGTCTGATTGCATGGATAGTTCCGTCGAGACGATCAACGTCTTGACGCAAACGGAGACCAAATTAGCTACCCAGTCTCTGTTGATGGAACACCCTCAGAAAGAAGGTTCGGAGGTGATGGCTCTTCCAGCGCTAAGCTGGAAGAAGTTTATAAGAAACTTGCACGATGATCAGATCTAAAAGATCTGTATTATCGTTGCAACAGATAATGTAGTGGATATTCGTGAACGAATATCCACATTACAAGTGGAAAACATTGGGAACGAGGTTTCCAATGATCAAACCAAAGTTTAGCGCTTTGAAGCGCAGAGCTGGGAGTTGCTTAAAGCGAACTCCCCATTTTATGAAGTACTTCGGGAATACGCTGACGTATTCCCAGAAGAAGTACCTAGCGAGCTCCCTAAGGATAAGGGAACTCGTCCTGAAATTGACCTCCTGCCAGGCACGAAGTATTGTCTCACGCCGCAATGGCCGTTGCCGCGTGATCAAGTAAAAGCGATCGACGAGTTTTTCAAAGCTCTTCGTAAAGCAGGCCAAGTGCGGGAGTCTATCTCACCGCACTCTACACCCACTCTTTGTGTGAAAAAGTCCACAGGTGGGTGGAGAATCGTTCACGCTTACAACAAGCTGAACACAGGGACGGTACCGACGCAGACGCCGATACCACGAAAAGAGGTCATCATTGATGGCATGTGCGGGAGCACCATCTTTAGTGCTCTCGATCTAAGAGATGGATTTTATCAAATCCTAATGCGTGAGAAGGATATCCCTCTCACGGCGGTAAGCACCCCAATCGGCATGCTTTGGGAGTGGCTTGTTATGCCGCAGGGGCTTCGAAATACCCCTTCTACGTTTAACAGATGCGTAACGCATCTATTACGCCCGGTGCGAGAATTCGCACCGAGTTATTTCGATGACGTGTTCATCCATACTAAAAGTGAACACGATAAAAGCGATGTAGATGTCCATAGGGAACATCTACGTCGAGTGTTAGAGCTTATGCGTAAGCATAAGCTCTATGCAAATCTAAAGAAGTGCACCTTTGGTGCACCTGAGATACCCGTTCTTGGATGTTTTGTAGGCAAGAATGGGGTGCGCTCTGATCCACAAAAGATCAGGGTGATCGTTGAATGGACTACGCCAAACAACGTTAAGGAACTTCGGAAGTTCCTTGGGTTGGCGACATATTTGCACAAGTATTCGTGCAACTATACTGGGTTAATACGACCTCTTTTTCAATTACTTAAGAAAGATGTCGAATGGCATTGGGATACTCAATGCCAAGATGCTTTTGATGCAGTCAAGCAAAGCTTGACTGAAGCGCCTGTCTTGGCTATAGCCGATAACGAGCATCCGTTCCACGTCGTTTGCGACGCGAGCGATTCCGCTATCGGCTGTGCTTTGATGCAGCGTGATCACGAAGATCGTGATCGCGTAATCTGCTATCAATCGCGTCAGTTGCGCCCAGCCGAGCGCAACTATCCAGTGCATGACAAGGAACTCCTTGCCATGAAGTATGCACTTGCCAAGTTTCGGATCTATCTATTGGGAGATAGACCGTTTGTTGTTTACACTGACCATGCGTCGCTACGCACGGCCGTAAATTCACCACACATTTCTCAAAGAATGGCTCGATGGCTGTCATTCTTTGCTGAATACAACTTTACGGTTGAATACAAACCCGGAAAGTTCAACGTGATAGCGGAAGCGCTATCACGAAGGCCCGATTACGAGACGAAACAGTCCGTAATCGAAGGTGCCAGTGCAAACGCGATCCGTTGCACTGCTTTGTCGTCGTCAATTATACGACAAGTACGCGAGGCGTACAAAACAGACGAGGAGACACGTCTGTTGATTGATTACTTAAGTAATCAATCAAGTGAGAAGCGCGACGAACTCCCAGAGTTTTTCCGCGCTTGCGTGCATCGATATCGACTGCACGATGGTCTGCTGCTTTACAGCACAGACCAAAAAGATGAAAGTCGCATCGTCGTTCCAAACGACGATGATCTCAAACATCAAAATATGTTTGAGTATCATGATGCACCGATTTCGGGGCGTCAAGGTCGAGAGAAGACATACGCTTCTCTCGCACGTGACTTTTACTGGCGAAACCAGTACAAGTGGGTACGGAAATACGTACGCGCTTGAGAGACTTTCCAGCGCGTTAAGCCTGCGCAGTCTGCACAGGCTCCGCTGCAATCTCTGCCGGTTACGACAGAGTGTTGGAAGTCCATTTCAATGGACTTCGTATTCGGTCTTCCACCCGACAATAGTCGGAAGACCGGAATAGTGGTCTTTGTAGACCGTTTCAGTAAGATGGTACATCTTAGTGCAGTATCAGCGAACGTAACCGCCGCTCAAACAGCGCGTATATTCGTTGATACGGTATTCCGTTTGCACGGAATGCCGGAAGACATTGTCTCGGATCGAGATCCGAGATTTACAGGACGTTTCTGGCAAGAAATGTTTTCATTGTTGGGAACCCAGTTGAAGATGTCAACTGCGGACCATCCGGAAACGGATGGGCAGACGGAACGGGTTAACCGCGTTCTCGGAGATATGTTGCGATCCTACGCACACGACTTTGAACAGTGGAGTGACTATCTGCCACTCACTGAATTTGCGATTAACAATTCGGTGCATGCTTCAACTAAGCATACACCGTTCTACGTGAATGCCTCAAGGCATCCACGAACCCCAGCTTTACTTGGCGGTACGCCAAATCTAAGTGGGGGAGGGACCCACTCAAATTTTGAGCGAGTCAACGCGCAAGTTGCAACTGCAACTTGTGAACAAAACGATGGCCCTTCTACTGAAAGTACAGTAGAAGCGGAAGCAGCTTCAAATGAAACTGAATCTGCATATGATGGATATATGTCTGCAGCAATGGTTTCAGACATTGAGGGCAACGCTCCTACTCCTAATAAAGCAGTAGATGAATTCGTATTACAGCGCCAAGCTGTAATACGCTATATAAAATATGCACTTGCTTCTGCTTTGGATAAGCAGGAGCAAAATGCAGACAAGCAAGGAAGGAATAACAAAAACTCCTTTCGGAAAGGCAAATTGGTACTATTAAGTACTACCAATTTGCCTATACATGCAATAAGCAACTTCCCTACACGGAAGTTGCTTCCTAAGTACATTGTACCTTTCAAGGTCCAAGAGATTCGGTGGAATGCATATACTTTAGACATTCCCACAGCAATGAGGCTCCACCCAACATTCTACGTTGGGCGGCTCAAACCGTATCATTCGTCTTCGTCTAACGACGAGACACAGAACCACGGAAGATACCGTGCTTCTCCAAGTCTCCCAAGAGAGACTTGTAATCGGCTTCCAGCCGTTGATGAGCAGAGCGGAGAGTCATTACCTCCGACTTCGACTGCTAAAGATCAGCCTTGTGCCGATCGAGATCTTCCTTACAATGGGAAAGCTCGATGTACAGAAGATCATTCTTCTGCTGAAGGGCAGTGTGCGCCCCGAGGATGTCGCGGATATTCTCGCGAAGAGACCGATATGTCTTCACAGAGTGAGACATATCGCTGCTCAAGGAGGAACAACCCTCCTCGAGCTTGCGGAGCGAAGAAACATGCTCTGCAACAACAACGGCGAGGGAATTCTCAACCTCCGCCGCCCCTGATCGATAATCAGGGGAATAAGCGATACATTCTCGAGCGCTTGATCTCGAAGCGCTCGGTGCCTTCGAAGAAGGGGCAGCGTACCGAGTACTTAGTACGCTGGCTGGGTTACCCCCAAGAGTTCGACTCTTGGGAGCCGATTGAGGTTCTGAGGGCCAACGCCCCAGACCTTTTAACTGAGTTTGAGAAGGATTCTCAAACACATAATGCGAAGTAGCATCAACACTAGGTGTTGATGCATTTAGGGCATCGATTAAGCCCTGAATTTCGGCGGGTACGGAAAAACCACCGTACCCCCGCAACTCCTCCTCTGACAGACGAGGATCGCACTGCGGACACCGCGGGCAAACGAGGTGAGAAGGGACACCACAGTTCAACCCTTCTTTGATGCAAGCAAAATGGATATATTCCATTTTGCCTGTTCGCGAGTGCTTTAAAAAGCGCTCGCGCATTACGCGAACTTTATTCACGTAATCATCTGGGCTTTTGTTGTAGTTGTCAACAAAAGCATTCCAACTCTGAGTCAGGGCGTCTTTATACCTGTTCCTCCTTGACCCTTTCCGGCTCTAATAATATCGAACATGGAAAAAGAGGTCAATAAAGTACAGACGTCTATCGTCTGCACTTCGATCGAATCGACGTGACTGGATATCTTCGCAGTCATCCAGCACGTTGATATCGAACAACGCATATTGGCAGTCCCGCTTACGGTGACCGCCACTGTTGGGGGCAATAGCCCAGCCAGGGGTCCAAAACCCCGACTTTGTACGGAACATGTTGTTCCGTACGATGATACGCTTCAGAAGCGGCAGGCGCCGCTTCTGTTCGAGCTCTTTTAGCAGGCGGAACACCGCCTGCTTCAACACCACGCGCCAGGGTTGAACCACCCCGACGTGGAGACGTACTTGGTCCAGGTGCGGTTCTGCGTTCCCGCAACCACCTGTGATGATCATTGTCGCTGTCATAGCTGACAGTGACACAAGAGTTATCATCGCTGTTAGGCGATGAGCACCTAGCGAGTTTCGACTCGCTAGATCCTTTCACAGGGACAGCTGTGCCCCGATCACTCTGTTCGGAGTCAGAACTGTCTCCGAATATGGAAGAACCCTTCCTGGCAATACACCATTCGGGTGTTGTCATCGTGCGAGATGTTGCATTAGCAACATCTCCCTGTTTCTTGCCTGATGCCGCCTTAGCAGCATCTGTGGTCGAAGACGGTACGTCTTCCGACCTTTGCGAAGTTGACGCTGCTAATGCAGCGTCACTGTTGTCACTCGACACCTCAGCACCTAGTGCTGAGGCGGAGGAAGAATCTCCTTCGATGTTTTCAGCAGCGCTCTTTAGAGCGCCGCCGCGTGCTTCGACCATCGAGTCGATGGTCAATCAGTTGGTGAATGAGAAATTCCGACCAACAATTGCCACCTATGATTGGCCAAAATAAGAATTATTATCGGCCAACCACATTAAGTGGGGGGTGATGTAATGGGTGCCATTACATAATTGATATTCAAGTTAGAATATCACAGTTGAATTTCAGACGCGTTGTCTGAAATTCAAATAATAGATTATAAGTTATTATAATCTACGAAGGAAAAGTCGATTCGGTATAAATATCCAATCATGCAGGTTAACTAATAGTACAGTTAGTTTAAAATACTTGATATTATTTTATTAGTTAGGTAATTACTATACTGTTAGCCGCTAACCACCCATTTAATAAACACTCTTAATTTTGCGTTCTCTCTCTATGGCGAATATTATATTTGCTTTTAGTATAGGATTAGTTGTCATCAACTAATTCTACCCCTCCCGTATTGCGCGCTTCCTCGCACAACACTGTGTAAGCCTGTAACAGGATCAGTCCTGTTACAAATTTTAACTAAAAACCAATAGTCCTACCTAATTATAATAATTAAGTATACATACTTTTTTTAACACGTGATTCAAATTCACCTTCCAATTAGCAACCAAAAACGCAGATCGGATATAACAAGAAGACCTAGTGGAAAGTCTCGCGTTGTTGGGCCAAGGTAACAGGGGAGTACTACGCTTCACCGCGATCGCGACGGGAGGCAGCACCACATCGAAGCCGCAAGGTGAATAATCCGAAAAAAACGGGCAAACGGCTGAGTCACTGCTCGTCTGGAATAATATGAAGCAAAACACATAATTCCTGCCCTTCTCGACACGCTCGTATTGGTGCACGTTTTCTTTAAAGACAGACATGAAGATCTAAGAATGTCCATCTCACAAGGAAAAGCTATGATTTCTAGTCTCTAGAAGCAAGATACATAGCGTAAGAGCCCCGGGTGCGATACTGACGCCGGTGCTCTCTCGTCCCAGTGCGTTATAGTATTCATAAAGCATCGGCTACCGGCTACCAACATCTGTTGGTAAAAGTTGGTCAATGAGTCCGCCCGCCAGAAATAGTTTTTAAAGCAAAAAAAACAAAATTACGCAATTCTTTCACCAATTATTGTGTTGAGAAGCTGGTATGTAGTATTCTGTGCTTGTTTGGATGTTAACAGCCATGGCACGGAGCTTTCATCAATCTCAGAAGGCCAATAGTTGCGGTCATGACGCGTATAATTATAAGATCGTAGATGTGTCTTCCTTCTAAGGGTTGTATACTTTTCAGTGCTGGCACGAATACTTTTTTCAATCGAGTTTTTATTTGATCTAAAAAACGACGACTTGGATCCATGGGAAAATCTTTTTTTATATGTCACATCTATTACAAATCCCTGGAGGCCTGAACATTACGCTCAAGCCTCGGGGGATAATGCGAGACTCGCATAATCGCATTGTTCCCCGAGGCCGAGCTGCGACTCGGAGAAATATAAAAAAGAAGGGATCCTCGGCGTCGACCGTGGAGCTTTCCTTTCTACAGTGGGGTCCGCCTCACTTAGAAACGCACATCTGAATATACCAAATCTAATTCTCCAACAATGCCCAGCTTCAACCCTAGCTCTATTCCCAACAGGGAGCGTACGGCCGGCAGCGTCAGCCGCAAACACAATAAAAAGCGTCTGTGCCTCTCCATCCCAATGCTATCGACTCTGTTATGCTAGGCAGCGACGATGAAGTGCCGGAGGATAACGATGATGAGAACGATGTGGAGGAAGTCGCCAATGGACCGCACAAGAGGCGTTCGTCTTCAGATAAATGTTTGGCAACACTTTCCATCGCCAGTCAACCGCAGACTGCCAAGTTGAACATCTGCAACCATTATAAGCCCTGATTAACTACCACAAGAAGAGCAAGATGGTCAATATACACCTCAACAAATGCGTCCCTCTATCCGAAAGCAGATGAACGGCATGGAAGACGTTGATCGCCCGGACTGATTTAATCAATACAAGAAGCCGGTGCGCCAGGCGAGAGATCCGTCCGTACCCAGTGCCAGTTCGATCCAGCAGGCTTCGATCAAGCAGTTCACTCTGCCTGCAGTCTCCAAAGCGGCAAAGGCCAAGTTCCAGCAGCGGATTGCTCTCCATTTGTACGCAACCGGGACTTCGTTTCAGCGCGTTGAGGATGTGCATCTGAAGGAGGTCATCCGTTTGCTGTGTCCTGACGATAACATACTTGCAAACCACAAGCCGTTGGGTTCAACCCTGCTCAACAGTGGCCACGCCGGGCTGTCGAGAAGCGCTTGGATGGCGCGACGACGTGCCTAACAGGACAAACAATCAAGAACGGTTCTGTCATCAACTACATGTTCGTTTCGCCTTCCTACTCTTTGTTCCTAGAATCAGTGTCGACTGGTCAGCAGGCGCACAACCACCACTTTAGTGCCGACGAAATCACTCGTTTAATCCGCCACCATGACAAGACAACGTTTGCAAGAGCCGTGACTGCTGATAACACCAGCGCAAACAAGAAGGCGTGGAAGGTCCTACGTGAGAACTTCCCGTCGATGTACTTCCACGGGTGCTGTGCGCATGGCGTGCACCTTTTCGTAAAGGATATATTTGGTGCTACCAACACCAAGAAACGTAGCCGCACGGAGACGACCTTTCTCGACGGCAACCCGTTTGAAATATTGCATGACTTTGTGGAAGATTGCAAGAATGTGGTCACGTTCTTCCACAACCATCACATCCCGAAGGACCAACTTTGCTATCTGCAAAAACTCTAACGGCGCTCCCATTCCCCAGAAAGCGGTACCAACCCGTTGGGGTACGATTCAGGCAATGATCAAGACTCTGCTTGTGTCAGAATGGCATATATAAGCGCTTGGATCGGCGCGCGACTTTGTTCAGGGAACGGCGAGCAAAAACGCACAGCACCTCATTAAGCTTGCAGAACAGCGCATGTATTTCATTTATGGCGTGGCGCACGGCATGCCCTTCTTGCTTGACACGGTTGTCCTTGGTGAAGGCATGCCCAGCGCCAATCGTTGTAATTTGGAGGACGCTATTATCAACATGCCCATTGATAATGAGCAGGCCGTCGACGATGCTCATAGAAGACAGCTCTATTTGGAATACACCAAATTTAAAATAGCGGCGAAAAATGAAAAGGCCCAAAATTCCTTTGATTTCAACTCCTTGCCGATCAAAATAAGACTCCATTGGAATGGTGGCTAACCGACGGCGGGACTATCCTACGCTCCAGAAATTACCATAAAACTTTTCAGCATGGCCACTTCGACCGCTGCTTCTAAACGCAACTTCTCGACAATAAGGTCCATCCATACATTCTTAGCTCAGAAACAGATACCGTCAAGAAGCTTGCCTTCATCAAGTAAAACCTCGGAGCTTTTTCTACGAATACCCAGACGCATTGAATGATGGGCATGGCGGTGAGAGTGAGACTGACAGCGACGTCGACGAACATGAGGCGTCGTCGTCTATAGTATAACAGTATAGATTATACTAGGAAATGGTACCCGTCGTTTAATGTATTGTTTCATTGAACTTTTATTGAAACTACAGTATATCTACATTTACTTTGAAACAAAAAGAAAATTGTTTTTTGCTGTATCCAGCTGTGTGTGCAATCTCGGACATTGACTGCTCCCATCATTGCGAGATTTTTTTTACCTTATTTTACGTAGTGCTTCGTCATAAACGACGTTGAGCATTACTCGTCGTTCTGCAGGCTCAGCTTCCAAAAAGACGGAGATGTTTTACGGTGCTGTCGACCGTGAAAAGGCTACGTACAACTGGCCATGCGAGTGTGGTGGAGCGGCTGATCAAAATTTTTTTACGCTTGATCAGGCGTCACCACGGCGCCCGGACTGCCGACTAACAAAAGCGGGTCATCCGGTCGTCTCTTGACTGCTTGTGTTCCTGCTCACCTTGTGTACCCGACGGCTTGGGCGTGGGTCGCTCTCCAGGTGGCGGGGATGGCACGCTGCAATTCCCTGTTGCAAGATTGAGTTGATATGTGACGAATCGACTGATGCGATCAGGCGTGATCAAACTTGATCGGGATTGATCAGGCGCAAATAGTCGATGATCAGGACCTATGGTCGTTGATCATGGGTGATCAGAGCCAATAGTCAAAAGTCAGATCGTGATCGACCTGATCGGCCTGATCGGTCTGATCGGTCTGATCGGCCTAATCGGTCTAAACGGTCTGATCAATTTAGTCGATCAGGCACTAGTTGGCGCGAGTTGAGAGCAGATGAACGCGGGTCACGAGTTGCAGAGTGTTGATCAGGTGTTGATCGGCGAAGGGGGTACTTGATCAGGCATCGGAAGTCTTCACTGCCTGATCGCGGAGCCTCTGTAGTCTTAAACAGCTAAAGGAACACCCAAATATATGTATTCCTAGCCTAGACCTACGAGGGGGGAGTAAATTTCACGAAATCCACCTATAGTTCCCGTGTTGCGCTTACAGCAGCCGAACTCTAGGGGCCAAACGTGAACCAAACGGGGAAGAGGTGAGAGCGTTGCTCAATCACGTTCCCGGAATCAAAAAACATTTACAAGAAGAACCGCTGACACAGCGGGCGGAGTTGCGGCGAGTTCTCACACTCTACGCCTACCGGTGGGCCAAAAAACGCACTCAGTGCTCCCGCCCGGGACGTAGAAGTATTTATTAGCGAGGGAGGCGCAAAGGTGACGTCCCTAAAACGATCTGCTAGATCGCACGCAAAAGGATAACTTTATTATCGCTTAAATCCCTAGAACTACCAATTACCTAATATCCACCAATAAGAACTACCTATTCCAGCGTCCTCCGTCGACCAGTCGACCTGATTTATCCGTCGTTCTTCGATGTTCTTTGCTGTTCGTTGAGTACCTGTATGTAATCGTCTCATCTTCCAATGCCCCGTCTATGTCCTGTCTATGTGCACCACGGTTGTACACGCAACTGTATACACCGTGGTACACACAATCGTACACGATTACGTACCCAATTTGTGTCCGCAGTCAGACCCCTAATTAGGCCCCTAATTAGGCCCAATTTATAGCACACTTTACCACAGACGCCCCTGAGCCTCGTCCCAGCCGTACAGCGGTTGGGGCGAGGGTCGATCATGCCGTTGATTATCGTAGATCATGCCACCGTTGGTCGTGTTGTCCACATCCATCAATCATGACATTACCGATCATGCGATCAGCACCCATCAATTTGCCCCCTTCTCGCGCCGATCAGGTCCCAATCGGTCAGGCCGTTACCGTTAGTGGTATGCCCCTCGCGATCCAACGTTCAACCTCAACCAACCATGGCATCTGCGATCATGGTCCCTCGATCACGCATTTCTGCATTTTCATCATGCAAGCGATAACGGACGACACCCCAGCGAACACCACCAACGCTCCTGCCCTGTACCGGGCCGCGGCTGATCAGGCGATCGCCGCTATCAATCAGGCTTACAGCCTACAAGAGGCTCTCTACGCACGCGATGAACATATCACCGTGTTATCCAACTCGCTCGCGATGAGCGAAGACACTATCGAGATGCTTCGACAGCAGCTCGCTAGTACCAACCGCGATGTGGCGGACCGAGATGCCGAGATCAAGCGGACCGCCCTTAAAGAGCTTGCTCCACTGCGTGATTTCGTTGACACTGCAGTCAACGATCTCAAGTCTAAGTTAAAGACCGCCAAAAACACCATAACCGATCAAGAGAAAACCATGGTCGATCAACGCGCCCGGATCCGCGATCTGGAGAGCAGTCGTGATCGCGATCGCTATCTGCGATCGGTGCATGAAGATACTATTGCTGATCAAGCGCAAGATCTGGATCAACTTCAGAAGCGCATGGCCAAGTTACAAGAAGAATACAATCAGGCCGCTTCCAAGAATCAGCGCTTGGTCGAGCAGGCGTTCAAACTTACCGCCGAGATTAACAGGCGCAAAGATCAATATGATCGCCTCCGGAAGAAGAATAAAACCAATCGCATGCAGATGGATGACTATACCGCCCTCATAGAATAGACGCAGGAGATATGTGAGCGTGTTGAGGGAGTGTCTGACCTTCAGGCTGAGTTGGATGATCTACACGCCGCATATTCTCAGCTGGAGGAGGAGCTTTCCACCACGCAATGCCGCTTCGATCCAGTTTCTGCAGAACGCGACACGCTGCGCAATAAACTGCGACAGTCTCAAGACGAAGTCATGCAATTGCGCTCGTTTTACTCGGACCTTCAGGCCCGGTTGGCTGGTATGTCGTTGCAGATGCAGATCGCACCGGTTGCCCGTACCCCTCTTGCAGGTTCTAATCAAGCTGCATTGCCTGCTGGCCTTCACGTTGATTTTCCAGACGGCTCGATAATCCGCGCCGCTCCTTCGTCTAAAAGACGTATTCAACGTTCCCAATCTTCATCTCGGTCCAAGCGGCCACGCCTCCTTTCCCCCATTTCGGAGGAGAAGACGGAGGACGATGATCCTCCAAGTCCTGATCAGGACGATGAAGGCGGATTTCCTGACCCTATCGCTTCCATTCCATCTATCCAACAATTAGCGAGTTCGGGAGCAAGAATTTGCCTGATCAAGGCTCTGCCGGGTTCCTTTTTCCTCGTACGGGTGATTTCAAGTCGTTTATCACGGTGCCTGATGATGCCACTGACGCCGACTGTAATAGGATTACATTCTGGTTACACTTAGTATGTGGTGTACGTGACTACACTACGGTTGGGGTCAGTATTGACCGGTCCGAAAAATTTGGACCTATTGGTTTTTTAACCAATCAGGGAAGGAGCCCTTGGTGGAGGCGTGGCAGCCAGCCACGTGTTAGTACACAGGTGGTGTACACTACATTTTGGCTAGGTACGAATTTAGTAAGTTCTACTTAGTATTAAATATAGTTTACATTAGTTTAAATTAATTTAGGCTAATTACATATTAAATATACATTCAGTTTACATTTCACTCAAAAGACTGCAGGACGCACGACCTCGACCGATCGCGCGCGCAGTGAGTGTAGTAGCGTAAGGGAAGTCCTTCCCTTAGCTACCCCTTATTAAGGGAGCCTTTTGTTACGGCTTTAGCTTGTTCTAACTGGTAAACCAAAGTGGAATCTTGGCCCCGAGTAAGAGAGTTCTCTCTTACTAAGACCTTTTATAAGGGCGTATCAGCTAAGTAGCGGCACATCGCCGCTTTAGGAAAGTCTTCCTCTGTGCGCTAGCCGCACCGTGCGTATACGCACCGGCTACACCGACATCCTGTCGTGGACTCCAAGTCAACTCAGTGGGTTCGATCTGCGTAGCGTCACGGCTCAAGTGGTCTTTGACTACTTGACCCGCCCCGAAGGATGGTTGTTCCCAGCCGCCACGAATGCCCCTCCGGATGATCAGTGGTTTGGTCATTTGATCACCCAGCCGAAGGTGGAGCGGTTATATTCCCAACGCCCCTGGGACATTTTCACGACCATGCTGCCGCCCATTTCTTTCCGCTCGGTCGGCCGGGTTGCCGACTTTGAAGCGATGTACCGTCTTTTCTCAACCATCACGTGCTGGTGATCTGGGAGTCAACGCATTATCTCCCCATCGAGAAAAGCCTTCGCGATACTGATGACTTCTTCCGGGACTATTACAACAATCGACGTCAGCGCAGAAGAAGTGCCGGGGCGACATGGAAGAGGATTGTGGAGTTTATCCTGCGGGGGTGATCGACGGGAAGTGTGATCTTGACATTTTCCTGGACCCGTCGATCACCCATTGTGCTCGAAACCGTCCTTTGAAGTTTGAACCAGCCGACGATGGGGCATGGTACCCGGGGTTCCTATCGGACCCGCCACCTCGGACCCTATCAGACGCATTGAGAGAGGTAGATGACTTTGAACCTTGGCTGGTTCAATATCGTCTTTCCCCCGAAGACCACCCTGGCCGTAAAATTCCTCGCATCCGTCGCAAGTTATATGGGTCGGATTAGTCGGTTGATCACTTCTCCTTTAATCAATAAACACTCTTGATCATGACATTTCCCACTGTTTCTTCGTTACTTTTCAATGCATAATATAAATCGGTATTCTGTCGGCTCATCTGCCGTTTCTCCATCACCATACATCGCAATATCCATCGTAAATACACCACTCCAAGTCATTCATCATTTCTTATCCATTGTGAGTTTCATCAATCATTTTCTTCGATCGGAGGTTCTTCGATCATAATCCCACGATCGGTCCATCGACCACGCATTAGTGGACTCTTCGTCCACTTGCATTACGTCAAACCGATGTCTGTTGACCATCTTCCTTTCGAAGTCCTTGATCATAGCATCACAATTCAGATCTTCCTCGTCTACCTACGACGGCTCAGTATGACATTTCCACTAGACTTGATATTCGCGTAACCTTCTTCCATACCTAGTATTTCGACCAGATCGGACATCGGTAATACGATCAACTTCAAACTCATCTGGATCCAGCGTCCTTTCCCAGCTGTCTTCGGGTAGCAAAGCTTCATCGAAGTCGAAACGATCTTCTACCCCAGATGCTAGTACAGTTAGTAGGGCGGTCTGAAAATTCTTTGACCAATTTCAACTTGGACAGGTGCACCACTGGGAACATACGATAGTCGATGCCAGCTGTAACCAATCTCGCCGCATGATTACCGATCACCTCATCGACTCTGAAGGGTCCGTGTCACATATGCGCCAGTTTCTTCGCGAACACTTCTTTCACCCGAACGAGATATAACCAGACCCTTGAACCAGATTCAATCTTGTGCGGTGTCACTCGATCGTTTTTCTTTTCAGCTCGATCGGCCATCGCTTGGTGCAATCGAGTGCTCACTTGATCACGGGCGTATCTATAGTCTTTCTGCAACTTATATCTCCACCGACGAGCATCCCGGTCTTTACGCCGAATTCCACCCAGTTTTAATGTTGATTCCAACGATGATCGCGGATCCCACCCATACACCAAATAAAATGATGTTTCTCCGCGAATTCGATCAGGGGTCGAGTTTAGCGCGAATACCAGTCCCTCTGCGTACAAGCTCCAATCTTTCTGGCCGACATCTGATACATACATCTTGATTGCCCGTGTAATCTTCTGCACCGTCCTTTCCGCCTTGCCGTTCGCCTGTGGACGGTATGCCATAGTGGCACTCTGACGTTGCCCCACGATTTTGTTGAACGCACGAAATACTTCCGACATAAAACCAGGTTCCCGATCATGCCTAATCACCTCACTAGCTCCAAATCGTCGAAATACACATTCTTCATAATTTCCGGCGACTTTATGCGCTGTGCGGGACGATCCAGCTTTCGCGATCACCATACCCGTGAGCAAATCAGTCCAAATCAGCAGTTCCGTATGTTTATCAGTAGATCGGGGCAGTGACGGGATATGATCCATGTCTATCACTTGGAATGGGTACGTAGCCTCGATATTCCCCGGCGACATGCCCTTGATCGTAGGCTGACCCTTCCCCGTCTCGCAATCTACGCATTGTCCAACGAATCTTTGTACACTTCGAAATAGACCACGCCAATGAATGTATCATCCGATCCGCTGATATGTACGCCTTATACCTTGGTGTCCTCCTTCCAAGTTCACATGATAATGGTGGAGGACATCCGCATGTAGGGCTCGGGTAAGACCAGCTTAATCGAAGAACGTCGATCGTCTTGATCATCTTTATCATCGCTGGTTTTTCCTTTAGCCATATTTCCACAGTAAACAGAAATACTTGTTCGTCGACATCGTAGTTGTCGGCAATTTTCGCGCAATCCTTACCCTCTTCTGCGCTCAATTGTGAGATGTCACCGTACAAATAACTTCGCAAATCATGAATCCATTTCTCTTCGTACTGTGCCTTTTTCACACGTTCCACCCTCATCCTGTCTATGGATATATCGGGCCACGTTGACGGTCGCGGTTGACGGAGGTTACGTGATCGTGTCGTCACTAGCACTTGTGGGGCAGTGGGATCTTCATTCCACGTGATCACTTCCGACAATCTGTTGAGATTGACCAATTCCTCCAGCTGTTTCTCGTCATCAATCTCACATCTTGTTCCTCCCTGCATGACCATAGTGGTGATATGATCTGCACACTTATTCCACTCTCTTTTAACATCCGCCAGATCATGATCGGTCCATTCGCGAAGGAGGTTAAACGCACGCTGTTGTAACACTTGCAATCGCGGAGCTTTACACTGTATTTCACCGCGTATTTGTCTGATTACCAAATTCGAATCTCCACACACGATCACCCTTCCTTTAGGATATCGCGACAGTAGGTCCAAACTTAAGAGCAATCCATGGTATTCAGCATCGTTCACCGTGATATCAGGTGCAGATCCGCCACCGCGATCATAATCTTCCACTCCGGTAATTTCCACACGATAGCGCCAAGCTCACCTACACTTCTCTTGACACTTGCATATCCATCGAAACTGATCACATAGAGTTCGTCGACTTTCTCAACCGTAGGAGGTGTTACTTCAATCATCTGCCGCGGTTGCTTTTTCGGTGCGATCGCAATCAGTGCTTCATCAATTGGTGCGGGTGGTGATACTTGCAGCTAACGCCACTAGTACATCCTCTTCTCCATGTACACATTTCTTGATCTCGAGGTCCCATTGTGATAATATCGCAGCCCATCTGCCCAATCGTCCATCTAGCCCGTTGGATGTTAGTAACCATTTCAATGTGCATAAACGTGACAAGACAGTGATCGTCTTTCCGACCAGTATCGTGAAGTAAACATCCAGAACCCGTAGAAGCGCAAGAAATTCCTTTTCGACGGGGCTGTAATAAAGCTCACCGATCTTCAATGTTCGGCTGGTGAATGCGACGGGACAGTACAGTTAATCGTGTTCTTGTACCAGCGCGGTAGTTACTGCCCATTTGCTGGCGTAAACCACGATCACCGGCGTTTTGTTCTGATAAAAATGGCTCAGGGTTGGGGCTGACGCAATCTTCGCTTTCAGCATTCTGAATGCTACTTTTGCCCTGATTAATCGATCGCCTTCATGATCCGTATTCTCCTTTCTCAACGATCGGCTCTTTAACTCTTGATAATCCATCTCCCTTAATTCGTAGAGCACAGCGGCATAGATCGCGAAATCTTCAATAAATCGACGGTAGTAGTTCAAGATCCCCATAAACGATTGCATGGCCCGTAAGGTCCAAGGGAAAGGCAAATCAATCGGATCATCCAAATTTTTTGGAATGTTTGTTTCCAAACCTCGGCTAGAGACATGATGCCCTAAATAGGGAACTTCACTTCGCCCCCAGTACAATTTAGCCACGCTGATCGACAAGTTCCATTGATCGTACTTTTCCAATAAACGCTGCACCTTGTCACACAGGTTAGTCCAGGTAGGTTCAGGGAAAAAATATCATCGATATATGACCGCCGCTGCAGCACAGACGATCCCGGTGTCTGGTCGGGCTCTCCCACAGTAAATACATCAGCCGATTCGTCAGCACCGTCCTTAACCTTGAGATACCCATATAATGCATTATCAATCAACCGCTGGTAGATTTTCGGAGCATTCATTAGGCCAAAGGGCATCCTATTCCATTCAAACATTCCGAACGGAGTGACAAACGCCGAAATCTAACGTGCTCGATCGGTCATAGACACGACCCAAAAAGCACTCGCCATATCGAAAGAGCAAAACCACAACGATTTATCCAAATCTTCGAGTAGATCTGAGATCAGGGGCATTGGGTATACATAAAACGCGTCAGTTGATTCACCGAGCGATAATCGATACATAAGCGAATATCAACCCCATTCTTCTGCACGATGATCACTATAGGTGATGCCCAGGGTGAAGTAGACGGCTGGTTGATCTTAATAGCCAATAGCCCCTTGATCAAGGCCGATAACTTTTCGCGAAATTGCGGAGCCACCTTTCGACACTTTTGGGCGATCGGGCGCGCATTGCCTACAACGATATCGCAAACTCCACGTGCAGCAGGAGGTAGCGCGTTACCTTTCCCGATCAACAGATGTTTCTTCGCCCAAATTACATCGCAAGCTGATCAATTTCTTCTGCTGTGTTTACCAAGGGGTCTCCGACTTGCAAATCATCTTTAGTCACCTCTTCGGTACTTGCAGACACTTCAGGCAACGTAGCAAGCTGATTCTCCAGTTCTTCCACAAACAAATCTCCGCCTTCATGGTAGCAAACTTGATCATCGATAGGGATTACACCAAATTTGTTAGGATAGGCTGAGACAGGGTGATCACGCGTATCTTGACCAGGCGTATCTCTTGTAACAGGTTGTTCAACTCCGTGATCTAAGGTCGGACCTTTCGTCCCCGGATCCTGATTGCACCGCGCTTGCAGCTCTTGTACCTTTTGCGGCCCTCCGGTTACCAATGCCACAGATGTGACGATCGGGTCCGTAGGACGTACTAAAATACTTCGAGGAGTAGGATACTACCTCTTCTCGACTAGGGGACCTTGATCGACACTTTCTTGATCGTCAATCGCGGAGTAAGTAGACGCTTGGTACGCGAGATTTTGCCAATCCTTATAGCGATTGGACCCCACCGAAATAAATCCAGGGCGACGAGGCACGTCATCTTTGTTCATCCAGATACCTAAATTGTATCGTCTTGTACAATGATCGGGTGACCAACGACGTTCGTAACACGCAGATATCGTAAATTACCCACGCCCCTAGTGAGATTGGGGATCCAATCCTTTCCACGAGTAATCCACAACTTTCGAGATCGCTGATCACGAATCCGGATCTCAGCAGATCGACCTACTGGTATCTGTTTGTACTGATCAAGTTTCATGTAATTTCCACTTGATCCGTACAGCTGTCGACGTCCTTCTAATGGGATGATCACCTCATCAGGCAACCTTAGTGCACCATGGACGACGTCTAATCGAACACCAGCTGGTATCATAAAATCCATACCAATATAGCGTCTTCAACGACAAGTTTGCCCACCCATGCATGGAAGTAATAAACCAACGATCCCGCTAACGAAATCTTGAAATAGTGCGCACTTCTGTGAGGTAAGCACTTTCTCCAATGCCGACACATTCTTGCGTTTGACTCGTGTCGATCTGACAACTCACCTTACGAGCAAATGTTGAGTCGATGATCGACACTTCGGCACCAGAATCAAATAATAACGTAGCTCGTTCGTTATTAATTTTACCACTCTCCTTGGCTTGTTTAAAGCATTTCTTTGGAAAGGGGTACTTCCGATATCCACGTGATTCACCTGGAAGTAGATAAACCTCCATGATCACTGAGGACGGAGAAAACAAATCAATACGGAAATTAGCCAAACGTGGTAAATCAGGCTGATCACATTTTTCATTATCTCTTTCTGCTGCTTGATCGGCCCTCTTCTTATCCACATATACAAAAATACACAAACCAGAACGTTCTTCTCGTACCAGAATCCAACCTGGCGAGCGTCCTAGTTTAACAAATCTTCGGCTTCCTTGGGCAACATTCCAGCATGCTTGGTGGGATTGTACCACTGGTGGATGCGATTGTAAAATTCTTCCATAGGGCACTTGCACGCGTCGTGAACTTGGCCGCATGCTCGGCAGACGTACAAGCATTGATCGGTCGGATGTCCCTTCTTTCCACACTTGAGACAGGTCAGGCGCTTCCAGCAACGTAAATTATCATGCCTGATCGATCCACAATGACTGCATTTCTTCACCACCCCTTGATCGACTGCACTCGAATCACTTCCTTTTCCCGATCGGGACTCACCAGGTTTATCATGCGCCCCTGGTTGATCGCGCATAGCAGCAATCATGTAACGGCACTGATCACTATCACTTCCACTGTCTTCGGCACTTGATTATTCACTCCCAGACGTCACCTTGATCGCGCGTACTGCTTTGGGCTTCCGCGCCGGGGAAGGTGCCCGATCATCGCCGAATTTCTGGCGGAATCGGCTGGTACCTACCACCGCCGTGGGCTGACACCACTTATTGCGTGCATAAGCCCGCAGCGCCTCTTCCAAATCCGAGGCGTTACCCAACCGCAGAAGTGCCAGTTGATCAGCGTTCGCGATTGGCCAATGTGTCAAAAAAATGTTGGACATGTTCGCGTAAGATTGTAGGCGATCCGTCCCTGATCGGCAACTTGGCTCGCAGTCCCGCCACATTCAACCTGTGCACATACTAAATAGGAGTTTCATCCGATCGCTGCTTCGTGTAATAATACTGGAGGGATGCCGTTTGACCATTTCCACAGTATTGAACGTCAAACTCATCCACTAGACTTTTCCAACTTGATCGAGTACCTCTACTCAGCTGGCGATGCCAATTGCGCGCTGGTCCTTTTAGTAGATCGCCCAGGGATCAAACATTTTTCATGATCAGAAGCTTGATCATGCATAAATGCTGACTTGAGGAGACTAATCCTATTCCGTGCTTGATCTTCATCTCCTTCCTTTCCCGAAAATTATTTTAGATCACTGATCGCAGACATCCGAACCCTGGGAATCGGCTGTTGATGAGGCATCCCAGTATACGCGGACGCAACTGTAGCTCGTCGCGGCAGTGTGATCGCTCATCTGGATCAATGTAATCACTCTGGGATCATTGATCAGGGAACGAATACACGGATTCCATGTCAACGTCCTTGACCGTCGTCGATCTTCCTGGCTTCGACTGCTGATCACGCAGCGAATGCACGGAATCCATGTCGATATCCTTGATCTACGCAGCTCTTCCTGGCTTTAGCTGGCGTTTTTTTGTGCCAACGACTCCAGGTGTCAACTTGCTTCTTTCCTCAGCCAGAAACTTTTCATAGCCTTATCAAAGAATGTCTGCAGCTGTGAACCTTGCGATACTTGATCATCTTCTAACTTGATCGACTGAGGTTCCTTCTTGGTAACTGTGAACTTGGATTCATCTTTCTGGCAAGCTGTCATTATGGTGACCTGGGGCTATATACTTCCGGCACTACTCGACTCCACTTCAAGTTCATCGCCTTCGGAAGGGGCAGATTCGTAACAAGATGATCCCGTGTGTTCTGCCACGTTAATCAACGGGCCCCCTTTAATTTTGGGCGGAGAACTGGGGGACTACTCCATATTAGATCGTCCCATGATAGGTACAACCACCTCGTATAGTCAATATGTAGCGGCCCTAATGTCTCCTAGGTCCTGATCGAACATTTCTTCGGCATCGTAGGCGCCTGTCGACAAATCAGCTTGCTTGATCAGGCGTATTAGCCCTAACACCAGTCGAAGCTTGTCATTCAAATTCGTCACTGGTCGATCCACGGGTCCTTTCATCTCTCCGCTGATCGTGACCCCTAGGAGGTTCATGATCGCGTTCGTCAATAAGAAATCTTCCAATTCTCCCTTGTAAACATTTCGGAAAACGGTTTTACCAGATCCAATTCTGTTGGCGGCGTACTTGATCGACTTTTGTCGCTCTCCGACTCAGTTTCCTTTAGCAACGCTTTTGTCTGGTCGGTCTTGTAATACCTCACCACCGGATCCCAATCTGGATCCTTATACACACATATATTTGGCGGATCATAACGCAAGTTATGATCCGCATGGGCTCCTGAAGGAGCCTCGGGAGGTGGTTGAGGTTTCTCCTCCTTTATCTCATCAATATACCTCCCCAGGTCCTGATGATCAGCATTTCCTTTCTTCTTCAGACATGACGACGGCGAACTGCCTTCCGTCGTCACAACCACCTCCTCCTTTTCCATCTTTATCTTCAATTCTTCTTCTGCTTCCGTTTTCACGTCCGCATCAGCGCCATCTTGCGTAGAATCGCGGTGATATCCCGCGTCGCCCAAAGATCCGGTCACGAGCATCATTGTGGTGGAGCGGCTGATCAAGTTTTTTTGACGCTTGATCCGGAGTCACCACGGCGCCCGGACTGCCGACTAACGAAGGGGGTCCTCCGGTTGTCTCTTGACTGCTTGTGTTCGTGCTTACCTTGTGTACCTGACGGCTAGGGCGTGGGTCGCTCTCCAGGTGGCGGGTATGGCACGCTGCAATTCCCTGTTGCAAGATTGAGTTGACTTGTGACGAAGCGACGGATGCGATCAGGCGTGATCAAACTTGATCGGGCTTGAACAGGCGCAAAACGTCGATGATCAGAACCTCTGGTCGTTTATCAGGGGGTAATCAGAGGTGATCAGAGCCAATAGTCAAAAGTCAGATCGTGATCGACCTGATCGGCCTGATCGGTTTGATCGGTCTGATCGATTTAGTCGATCAGGCACTAGTTGGCGCGAGTTGAGAAGATGAACGCGGGTCACGAGTTGCAGAGTGTTGATCAGGTGTTGATAGGCGAAGGGGGTACTTGATCAGGCAGAGGAAGTCTTCACTGCCTGATCGCGGAGCCTCAGTAGTCTTAAAGAGCTAAAGGAACACCCAAATATATGTATTCCTAGCCTAGACCTACGAGGGGGGGGTAAATTTCACTAAATCATCCTAGAGTTCCCTTTGGGAACTTACATCAGCCGAACTCTAGGGGCTAAAGATGAACCAAACGGGAAAGAGGTGAGAGCGTTGCTCAATTACGTTCCAGGAACCAAAAACCTTTACAAGAAGAACCGCTGACAGAGCGGGCGGAGTTGCGGCGAGTTCTCACACTCTATGCCTACCGGTGGGCCAAAAACGCACTCAGTGCTCCCGCCCGGGACGTAGAGGTATTTATTAGCGAGGGAGGCGCAAATGTGACGTCGCTAAAACGATCTGCTAGATCGCACGCAAAAGGATAACTTTAT
>CM047582.1:21502105-21535738 GCA_026184515.1 Peronosclerospora sorghi | reverse complement strand
ATAATCTGGGACAGATAGCTAGACGCGATTTGGGGACCCAGCCAATACAAATGATGATAACACGTACCAAACGTGTGGGGCTTGAGGGGTGAGTGAACGAAGAGGAGCGCTTCCCGTCGTGGGACTTCCGGTGGACCTAGTGCGTCTGTTACGCGTCCTGTCCGGGAAAATTAAGCTAGAGGGGACTGTGTTAACCCTCTGCTTCCAATAACTCCGCGGTAGGAGCGGTGACTTATGCAAACCAAAGAAAAACGGACACTATATTTAATATCCAATTAAAAACCAATATGTAAACTACGTGCATAATCGTGTGACTCACTTTAAATCTGCGTACTTGACACTCCAGACACACAATTGGCCCAAAAATTATTCCCCCTTTCAGCCAAACCGATCGCTCTAACTTGATCAGTGGTAAACTGGTACATGCTAGTCAAAAAAGCTCATCTCCACTTCACCACATGAATGCCTTTCCGTATCGGGATGGCGTTGTTTTTGGTACTGTGGAGAAGCGTGCCCAAAATTTGGCACACTTCTGGTTAAGTTTCGTCAAGGCATTTGGTCTAATTTCGGATTGGTTTAAACAAGGGGGGCTTTTCAGCCTATCAGACTCAAGAAGTGTCAAGAACGCAAGTTTTGGTGAGTCACCCGACTTTGGGTATTTTACATATTTTTGTGTGGGTACATTTAGGGACTATAGGGTAGTAGTATTTTAGTTGTGGATTTGCCTAAAAAAGTAGAAGTCTTTTGGTTGCAGGATTTTTCTAAGTAGAAGTCCTTTGGTCTTGGTTCACACCACAGCTAGGGGTCTCCGTTCTTCCCTTTTCGTACACTAGTCGCATCCGCCCGCCGCGGAGTGTTTGGGGGGAAGAGGGTCAAATTATCCCCTCTCGCCCATTATACCCGGTCTGGACGCGCCACACGCGCACTTTGGCCTACCGGAAGTCCCTCGACGGGAGTACGATTTGGCGATCTCAACACCTCAACTCAAGTACGTTTGGAACGTGCTATTCACTGGATTGGTCTTGGCGTGGAGATATCGTTTGTGGAGTTTCACGAGAATATTGGGTCTTTACGCGGCCATATTGGCTTGTTTTAATATTGGTTGGAAACTAGACCGGTTTTGGTCTTATCTCGTATTGGTCAGGGGCTAGACCGGAACGGTCGGTCTACCCTCTATTATTTCGTATTGGTCAGGTCTTGATCGTTTGGACGATCGACCTATTGGAAGTTATCTCTTGGAAGTGTTGGTCTGTTTGTGTCTGGGGTGAAAAGTTCCGCCCCAGAGATACCTACCCAGATCGGTCTTCTATATTCAAGACCGCTTCGATCCAATCTGCGATCCCGATCCACCTAGTGTATAACTAGCCCATTTCATCGGGTACACAAGGTGAGATGGACACTAAACAATCGGACCAAGTGGGTTCTGATGACGACCGGTCGTCTGCTTGCAGCGGACGATCGGACCAGATCTCGAGTGGTGGCCCGCGGAGTACCCCCTCCGAAAGTTGGAAGGCTGGGCGCGATGGTGGTAGTCAGGTTATCGATGCTGATGTTTTCGATTTCGAACTTGACTCCACCACAGTACAAGTTACCCTAGAAGTGGTACCCTCCATATCGGTACCTTTCAAGACTCATACTGCGCGACAGTCTACCGAGTGTGTTACCACCCATACAAATGGGTACACAAGGTGAGATTACTGAAGCTAAATCGGACCAGGCGTTCTGCAGTGCTGATCGTTCACCTGATCTGCATACAGGCGAAGGTTCGCGGGGTACCCCCGTGAGTTGGTCGGCTGGGCACGATGGTGGTCGAGTTCCGGACATTTTGGTGTTGGATTTCGAACTTGACTCCACCACATTCATTCGAGTTAACCCGTTGTACCAACGGAACAAATTGGGAGATTAATCCCGCCCTTATAACACTCCAACGGCCAATGAAACCGCGCGCATGTTTTTCTCGCAATGAAATCAAACGTAAATATACTGGCGCTGCAGGATCGACATGTTGCCTTCACCTTGCCCTTCGTATACTCGAGCGTCTCTTGAATCATCTGCTGGATCTCTTCCATGATGTCAGACTAAGCTGGTCTGAAAGCGCAAGATATCCATCTACCTGTATTTGCGGGTTATGTATATAGATCTGTGCAAATTTGGACGCATTCTTATTGCCAAGTAGGAGGATACCGTTGAGATAGTCCAGTTTCCATGTTGTGAATGCCGCTTGTGCCATATTTTTGCACCAACTGATGTCCAAGCAAAGGAATTATTGTATGTTCACGAAAGTTTGTGCCCCGCCAAGTCTGGTCTTCAAGCAGACGACGCAAGATTGGTTACGGTGAAGCTATCTGTGGTAAGTTGAGAAATGTGAGCTCGCACAGCGAAGATCCTGTTACGTGTTCCTCAATCCAGTGCAGTGCATCGCACTACATCCAGCCCGAGTTTTAGCCGAACCCGCTGCTCAATCTCATCGAATACACGCCGCACTCGTGGTACATTTTGTTCAGCTTTCAATCGGCGGGTGCACTTGTGTCAGGAATGCACATTCAGCACTTCAAGTGTTGCTGCTTGCAGTGCAGCTTGCGTAAGCTGTATCGCTTTTCCTCCCTGCGCATTGGCCGCTTCTTAATGTGTACCTGTTCGAGCCGAACGTCGCTCTTGCCTGTGACGGTTCCTCCCCATTCGAGGACTTAAACTAAACAACCACAGCAGCTGTTAAAGCACTGGGAAGTAAGAAAGTGTGTTTCAAATAGTCTATATGCTGTAAATAGTAGCTATTCTTTCCCAGGAGCGTCGCACTGACAGAGATTCGGAAAATTTCAAGTGTAGGTGGGTAACCGTAGTACCGATGGGTAACGGGTAGGTCACGTGATCACGAGACGGACGGAAAACGTTTTTATAGGAAGAATATGTAAAAGCTACTTTCTAACCACTGATTAAGTCGAATAGTTTTTCACTTAAATGTAAAAGCGCTCTTTGTAACCAATTATAAAATCGAATTCATTTAGGTCCGACTTATAGTACAGTTCGACTTCAATTAGGTACAGGATTGCGTACTTAATCGAATTCTATAATAGATTGAGATATTCGATTAGGTACGGGAGCGCTCGAGCATCGATGGATGACGACGACATGAATTCTGTCATTATATAGACTAGGGGATGGTTGGTACCCGTCGTTCCGACGAACTGTTTCATTGAAATTTCATTCAAACTACAATATATCTATCTACATTTACTTTTGAAAAAAGGAAACAGTATTTTTGGTGTTAACGACTGCGTGTGCAATCTCGGACATTGGCTGTGTAACGGGGTTACATTTGAGTTACATTTAGTGTTGGTGTACATGAGTAAACTACGGTTGAGGTCAGTATTGACCGGTTTGAAAGGTTTCGAACCATTGGTTATTTTAACCAATGAGGGCATGAGCCCTTGGGGGTGGCGTGTCAGCCATCCACGTGTTGGTACACAGGTGTGTGCATTACATTTTAGCTAGGTACGAATTTGGTAAGTTCTACTTAGTATTACATATAGTTTACATTAGTTTAAATTAATTTAGGCTAATTACATATTAAATATATTCAACTTACATTTCACTCTAAAGTGCAGACGCGAGACCTCGACAGGTCGCGCGTGCAGTGAGTGTCGTAGGTAAGAGGAAGCCCTCCCTTTACTTACACCCCGTAAAGGGGACACAGCCGTTAAGGCTAAGTAGTAAACCAACCCGGGAAACTTGGCCCCGAGTAGGAGAGCTCTCCTACTAAGCCCTTTATAAGGGCGTATCGGCTAAGTAGCGGTAGATACCGCTTTACGGAAGAGTCTCCCTCTGTGCGCTAGCCGCACCGTGCGTATACGCACCGGCTACAGGCTACACCCATCATTACGAGATTTTTCAACCTCATCCAACGTAGTTCTTCGTCATAAGCGACGTTACGCATTAGTCGTCGTTCTGCAGACTCAGCTTCACAATGGACGGTGATGTTCTCCGGTGCTGTCGGTGAATTATATAGATACCAGTCCGAAAATAAAGCCATGGCTTTAATGGCCAAAATTCGGGTTTTTCCGTACAAACCAAAAAACCGATTGATCGACCAGAATAAATCTTTTTTCACCCCTGATACTTTTACTTACCATTTGCGCAAATTCACAATTCTTTCATATAGGCCTGAGCGTGCCAATGCGCAATTCTATAGGCTAGATTAAGACCTTGCACAGCAATAGCATAAACGGATTTGAGGGGGTATGTAAAGTGCACAGGTCTGTTTTGATAAGAAATTCGTCTAATTTTATTTACTATCAACTAACTACTGAATTCATTCGGCAAGTTAAGTATTTAAACCTATCCCGTCCTTCTCATTAGTAACAGTATCTATGTCGCCTGCTTGTCACATTATGTCGCGAAACCTATAAAACGGGGTCAGAAACTTTTGGCCAACCATGCCGCCCCCCGACGTCGAGTGTCTGGTCAGTGAAGCCTTCACGGACAGCGAGGCCAGCGAGATAATTGAGCATTTAAATTCGTCTTCATCTTGTGAACCTTCATCAAAAATTCAGCGATCAGCACTCCAGACGACTCTTGGCGTCGCTTCGTCTGCTGCGAATTTTGTGTTGTTTCCCTATGTCATAGCAGGGAAAGCGGCGATGAAGGTTACGTCGATCGCGGTCACTGCTCCAATACATTTTACTAATCATGTGAGAGCCAGCATCGCACAGTCATGGACAAGCTCCAATGAAGATCCAGATTTAATTGTTGACACCAATGCGAATTCTCTGAGTGACGTGACAAGTCCTAAGATGATGGAATTAGCTATCAAAAAGCAAGTAAAAAAAGACAACGACGCGCAAGAACATGAGAATAGTGTCGTATCCCAGCTGCTCTTCTTGCCCGTGCGGCTTGTAAATAGCAGTGTTTCTACGGCTGCTGCACTCCCTTCGCGCGTTGCTACATATAGTGGACGAAAAATCTCAGGAGCAGTCTCGACATCGCACGCATTAGTGACATCGGCACTTGTGGCATCGACTGGTGTCGTTGCTAGAACAGGAATACACGTAGCCAAGGGTATTACACATGGTGCTGTGTCGACTGCGTCACTTACGGCGTCGACTATCTCTGGAGCAGTTGGAGCCTCCATGAAGACAGTGAATTATGTCATTCCGCCGTCAGTGTCGAATATCGTTTGGCAAGGCATGGATATTACTGGTAACGCATCGGTAAACGTACTGTCATACGCCATTGCAGTGCCGTCATATCGAATGGTGCGTGCTTTGGTGCCTGCGATTGATAATTTCATTTCTGAAGAAGATGCAGTAAATGAGACACGGTCGTTAGTAAAAGTGTTGGTAAAACTCCTTGGTCCACAGAATGCCGTCTACCTGCTGAAATGGGTCTACGAGACGGTCAACAGCGAAGAAGCGCACGACGCGTTTCTGCTTTGTTGTGATATTGTGCACGAATCACTCCATGCCGAAAACTATCGTCATGTTGGAGCATCGGTTAGTGCAGCCACTGGCCTGACCAACGTTGTGCATCTGATGAAGGAGGCGTATAATGTGCTGCCATCATTTGACGAAATGGAAGATGCAGTTATTCTTATCGCTGATGTGTCGGACGAAGTAGTTGACGGAGTTGCTCATGTCGTTAATGGAAAGGACGCCTTGGACGCGCAGCGTGTGTCACGCAAACAAGTAGACGAAATTGTTGTAGTTGATGATGATGAACATTGGGCGTATGGTTCTATGGAGCTCTCGAATGTGGTAGACGAGTATCAAGAAAGCAAGTTATCACCTGTTGAGCAGATGAACCCACTGTTCGAGTCAGGGCTTTCGCTTTTGACTCGGATCTGCGATAGTGATGAAGCATCGTCATTATTTAACACACTCGGCGACTTGCTCGACGTGTTGGTGGAGTAAATGAGAAAGAGTTCTTCAATTGTATGCACCGTTCGAGTATTTATGAATACATTCATAAATACTCGAACGGTGCATACAAATTGAAGAACTCTTTCTACATTCGCTCTCTTGCCCATGTTGTTTCAATCAGTTTCAATTAACCAACTTATGATGTAATTAGTTGACGTTCTCTAACCTCAATCTATTTAACTTTGGCCTCGCAAGTGCACTTTGTATGGTGAGATATGTAAGCAGCTGCGAATGAACGGAAAAGATTTCCTTTTCGCTTTTAAGAACTCGAAGTCATCATAGTGCTTCATTTTTACTAACGCATTAAGGTGAGCTGGGCTCGCACTGAAACAGCCATTTCTTTGATTAAGCGGAAGTAAATTCACCCCAGTCTTCGTCATCAGGAGCAGTTGGCATCTTTCCTGATGTTGGTGGCGGCGGTATCAATGGAATTTTGGCCGGACCCGCAGCACCATTTCCTCCACTCGTGCTCCGTGAACGACAATTCTCTTTTTCAGCATTATCACTACCTTTAGTTTTCAGATTTATTCGGATGGTCGCTCCTTCTGGTAGACTCAAATTCGACTTCGACACTTCTCCTGTTGTTGCCCTCTCTGGCACAGGAGAAGCACCTTCCTGCACCTCAAGTTGACGCAGTGTGTACTTCGCGTAGTCCTGTAGTGTAGCTTTAAAATTAAAAGCAGCTGTACGGTCCGGAAATCCAATGCCTACGAAGGCACGTCGTCCGCTCTTCTCATCTTCCACGCGCAACATAAAGTAGCGCGAAGAATCCGCACAATCATGCACGTAAACGTCTAGCGCTAGATCACGCGTAATCTGCAGAGGGCATTGAGCGAACAGAGTTGCAGCCTCCGATTCAACCATCACTGGCTCAAAAAGCTGCACGTAACAAGCGTCGCCTATTTGCAGCACACGCAGGGAACCAGTGAGAAATGGATGCTCAGGATCCCAAGAGTCTGCGCGAGGCGCAAGATTGGTCACTTGGCCTGCTGGAATCTGGTAAAACCAGACGCCAGTTTCGCTAAACAAGGTGCGCTCCAGCACGACCGTGTCCGATAATCCCGTCATTTCTTACAATTTTACAAGCAAAAATACACTCAATGATTACCTAAAAGTAAGCTAAATCTCATTGTAAAGTTCGCGACGGATTTCGGGTGTGATTTGGTGATGGAAATGTTGCTTGAATAACGCTTTCATGGCCTCCTTGTACTGTTTCGGAATATCGTTCTTGTAGCGCTGGGCAAACACCAGGAGCGATTGGTGCCATAAGACCGGTAGCTTGCGCGTATCCGACGTAAAGCGCAAAAAGTGTTGACTTAACTCTGAAATGACACGCGTGGGCAAACTGTACTTTTTGTTCAGTAAGACACGAATGAACATACTCGTGCCACCTGAGTACTCCATGGACGCAAGTTTCATGAGCGTAGCGGCCGAGTGGATCACAGGCACCGACACCTTGGCAAGCACGCTGCCAATGATCGCAGCTTCACGCTGCGTACAATTCCTGTTCTCACAGAGTGGGAGTATGATACCCTTGAAAAATGCCTGAGGTTTATATAAGGCTTTTTTCAAAGCCATATACAAATGATAGTTCAGTCGCTTGTTCTCGCGAATGTCTTGTCGCACGTGCTCTAGCAAGAAAATGTTGTAGAAGCGCTGCGCCATCTTTGGGTTTAAATTTGAGGCAAATAATCGCGTTGCAGCATGCATGGCATGTGGCGACCATTTTTCCGGATTCGTGAGCCACAGAATGTCTTCCCAGTAACTCAAGCTAGGAATAACTTTGAACGCCTTCGGCAGCTTGCCAGACGTGTATCGCTGCAGAATTTTTCCTACTCCTGTATACACTTCAACGATTTTAGGGTCAAAGTTTCTACCCTGGGGTGCTTGGCTGTCATCGTCCATTTCGCCACGTTCACGTGCTTCCTTTTCGAAAATCTTGTTCATAATGATATCAGCAAGATTGCGACGTTCAGGAGCTCCAACCATAAAATTAGCAAGAGCTTCTTCATCATCCTCACATATCTCCACTTCCTCCACATAGTCACCATTAATGCGAACGAGGTCTTGTCCGTCGTACTCATCTGTGTCCATGCCATCTTCCCCTTTGGATGCATCCGAATCGTCACTATTATTGCCGCAAGACTTAGCTAAAGACTGTGCAGTCGATAGATTTGAATTAGTTTTATTCAGTCGCGCCTGCTCCTCAGCCTGCTGCTGTTTAGCGAGTGCGAGTGTGCGGCGACTCAACTTCTCGGGCACGACGTCCTCCACCATGTCATCGTCCGAGTCATTGGCATTGTGTTGCATGTTCTTCTTCTTATTTTGTTCATACCATGGCTTGTTATCGTAAGCCAACTGCTTTTCCAGCGGACATGGGCGCTTTGGCTTCTCCTTCCCAATCTTAGGCATTTTTTACCGATTAAATGGCTGACGAGCGTCTCGAAATTTGGTCAAGACCAAATTTGGTTTTAATAACAACATTATAATGTAGCTACATGAAAGATCGCAACACAAAAAAGTGAAAAGCTCCATGGAAAAGACGGCGGATGAAGTTGCTGCTGTTACATCACCACGAGCAGAAGATACCACAACAGCTAGTGCAATAAGTAGCCGAGATAGCGAAGATGGCATGTCACCTCTAAATTATCAGGTGCGTCTTCTAGACGCGGTGTAACAAAGATAGTAATATTGCATCTTTATTTTATTGTTCGCGTCTCGTACCAACTAACAGATGAGTACACAAGCTATTAAATCGGTGGACGAGATCTTAGCAAAAGACGCAGAAGACGAAAGTCTACGGAGGTATAAAGAGCAACTTTTAGGCTCAGCAGCTCATGGTGATCGAGGAGGTTTGATTAAGTAAATCCCTTATCAATACAAGTCCTCGATACTAAAGAGAAGTTTCTGGGGCTTGTTTGTGCTGAGTCAGACACTCATGACACCCGGCGTGTGGTCGTAGACGAATTTAGGGTCGAGTTTGAGGATGGACGAGAGAATATTGAGTACAATTTAGCAACATTGGAAGGCGTGGAACATATGCGCACGTCACCATTTATCATGAATGAAGGCTCTCGCTATCGTTTCGTCATCTCCTTTCGAGTAAATCAGACGATCGTCAGCGGTCTGCGCTTTCTTAATAAAGTAAAAAAGAATGTGCTCGCCACGCGCGATGAGATCGTCTTGGGTTCATATGCCCCGCGATCCAAGAATTATTTTTTTGTTTTCCCTCGTCACGAATGGATGGAAGCTCCTTCCGGGCTTTTCTACCGTGGCAAATATCTGGGGAGATTCATCTTTGTCGACGACGACCATCATCAACATCATAAACTATTCTACTCATTTGGTAAGTTTAGAGTTGGGTATTGAACAGGAGAGAAAACTAATGTCTGAGTGGCTATTCGATGCAGAGATTAAGCGAGCCTAACAGGGCTATAGAGTCAAGTGCTACACTATCCGGGACGAACCAAAACCGTAGGATTTATAGCTAAATCACTTCTCTTCGTTTATGATGCAAGTTTTTCGACCCAGCTCACAAGAATTCAACCTAATTACCAGAGTGTCAGCTAAATTCTCGTTGTATCATCTTGTGGTGTGATCATTCTTGCGTTTTCAGATCCCCCATGAAACGCTTTTGCTGATCAATCATGTACGTGATATCCATTCTCTCGTTCGGTCCAGCGAAATTTGTTGATAGTCCACGAAGCTTGTGAATGGTAGTGCCTCCAAAATGCAGCGGGATAAGCTCCGTATCCATGTGTTTCGCCAGCTCGACAACGCAGTCACGCATGAGGGAGACTTTACTCCGCAAGCTTGTCGGCATGAACGGCCAAAGCCACGACGTGATATACTTGAGAGGCCGCGTCAAAGGCCCGGCGTGGATAAATCCAATACGATCCGGATAGTTGGCAACACATACATCCATCAACCCACGCATAAGACGAAGATCTATCTGTTTTATGCTCAATCCAGCCGAGTCTGTCACAATTGTACATGTCGTGACTCCAGGAGGCATCAAGTAGCGACAGCCGAGTTCCAACAGGTACACGTGTGCACGCACTTCGACATCACGTCGACTTGACATTGTTTCCCAGTCCTTGAGATTCGATCGCACCCAGAGAATGGGGCGATTCTGAAAATCGTATCCATACCAATACATGCTACCGGACACTAGCTGGGATTTCACGTCGTCCCACGTGATATTGTCCGTCTTGTATACGCTTCTCCACTCAATAATACGTGCCATTTTCGTCACAGCATATGCAAACGCACGATTTTTCGCACGTAGCACACTGATAAGATACGCGTTTGAAAACACATGGGTAGCATCGACACCAACACGTGCAGTCTGTGCAATCGCCGCTCGGAACGCAGACACTTCCATTTCATCAGCACAATCCATAAAGTTTATGCAATTATTCGCTCCTGCTGATCCCTTTCTATTCGTGGATGTCGTTATGTTCGTCAGTCTTGTCATCTGCCATTACTGCTTGAATGCGTAAAAGTTTCCAGTTATTTCACGTACTTTAAACATAAGAAACAAGGTAACAGCAAAAGCAGCGAAATAACAACGTAATAGGGGGTTTCAAAGTTAGGTGATTTCGGCTAATTTTTGTAAATGAAATGGTCGACCATTTGGTCGATTTTTCGTCCATTTCGGAAATCGACTAGCCCCGAGTCGTTTTGGCGAAATGGACGATTTTCTTTCTCAAAATCGCCGCCCTCTACCTAACCCCAGGCACACGTGTCAACCAATCAACCTCCTCCTTTGGCACGTCACAATGGACTCACACCAGCGCTACCACATTGCGCATGGAATCTTTTGGGAGAACGCAGAAAAAAAGAACCGGAAGCGTTCACACATATCACGGCCAAAGACGTAGCTGCTGAAGTGTGGAGACCGCGCGACTCGAATTTGAAGGAATATGTGCTGGCACACAACGGCGCTAGAGGCTAACGTTAAGTTCACATTGTGCATCTAGCCAGAGCACTGCCTAATTGGCTCACATGAGCACAACATTGTACCAAAGGTGCATGATGCTGCGTTGGACTGATCTAAGGTGTCATTAAAGCCTGTCCAATACGTCATGAAGAACTGCAACCCGTTCACCTAGCACTACTCGGCAATTAAGGCCGAGTTTCAGCTGCCTTATGGGCGACATGCCCTTGATCGTAGGCTGGCCCTTCCCCGTCTCGCAATCTACGCATTGTCCAACAAATCTTTGTACACTTCGAAATAGACCACGACAATGAAAGTATCGTCTGATCCGCTGGTATGTACGCCCTATACGTTGGTGTCCTCCTTCCAAGCTCACATGATAATGGTGGAGGACATCCGCATGTAGGTTCTCGGGTAAGACCAGCTTAATCGAAGAACGTCGATCATCTTGATCATCTTTATCATCGCTGGCTTTTCCTTTAGCCATATTTCTACAGTAAACAGCAATCCTTGTTCTTCGACATCGTAGTTGTCGGCGCAATCCTTAACCTCGCCTGCGCTCAATTGTGAGACGTCACCGTACAAATAACTTCGCAAATCATGAATCCATTTCTCTTCGTACTGTGCCTTTTTCACACGTTCCACCCTCATCCCGTCTATGGATATATCGGGCCACGTTGACGGTCGCGGTTGACGGAGGTTACGTGATCGTGTAGTCACTAGCACTTGTGGGGCAGTGGGATCTTCATTCCACGTGATCACTTCCGACAATCTGTTGAGATTGACCAATTCCTCCAGCTGTTTCTCGTCACAATCTCACATCTTGTTCCTATCTGCATGACCATAGTGGTGATATGATCTGCACATTATTCCACTCTCTTTTAACATGCTCCAGATCATGATCGGTCCATTCTCGAAGGAGATTAAACGCACGCTGTTGCAACACTTGCAATCGCGGAGCTTTACACTCTATTTCACCGCGCATTTGTCGGATTACCAAATTCGAATCTCCACACACGATCATCCTTCCTTTGGGGTATCGCGACAGTAGGTCCAAACTTAAGAGCAATCCATGGTATTCAGCTTCGTTCACCGTGATATCAGGTGCATGATCCGCCACCCCGATCATAATCTTCCACTCCGGTAATTTCCACACGATAGCGCCAAGCTCACCTACACGTCGCTTGACACTTGCATATCCATCAAAACTGATCACATAGAGTTCGTCGACTTTCTCAACCGTAGGAGGTGGTACTTCAATCATCTGCCGCGGTTGCTTTTTCGGTGCAATCGCAATCAGTGCTTCATCAATTTCGGTGCGGGGGGTGCTACTTGCAGATAACGCCCCTAGTACCTCCTCTTCTCCATGTACACATTTCTTGATCTTGTGGAGAAGCGTGCCCAAAATTTGGCACACTTCTGGTCAAGTTTTGTCAAGGCATTTGGTCTAATTTCGGATTGGCTTAAACAAGGGGGGCTTTTCAGCCTATCAGACTCAAGAAGTGTCAAGAACGCAAGTTTTGGTGAGTCACCCGACTTTGGGTATTTTACATATTTTTGTGGGGGTACAGTTAGGGACTATAGGGTAGTAGTATTTTAGTTGTGTTTTTACCTTTTAAGACAGAGGTTATACCTTTAAGTAAGGAAATCTTTTAGCTTTCGGATAAGTGGCTGAAACCTCTTCTGGTCTTGGTTCACACCACAGCTAGGGGTCGCCGTTCTTCCCTTTTCTTACACTAGTTGCCTCCGCCCGCCGCGGAGTGTTTGGGGGCAGAGGGTCGAATTATCCCCTCTCGCCCATTATACCCGGTCTGGAAGCGCCGCACGCGCACTTTGGCCCACCGGAAGTCCCTCGACGGGAGTACGATTTGGCGATCTCAACACCTCAACTCAAGTACGTTTGGAACGTGCTATTCACTGGATTGGTCTTGGCGTGGAGATATCATTTGTGGAGTTTCACGAGCATATTGGGTCTTTACGCGGACATATTGGCTTGTTTTAATATTGGTTGGAAACTAGACCGGTTTTGGTCTTATTTCGTATTGGTCAGGGGCTAGACTGGAACGGTCGGTCTACCCTCTATTATTTCGTATTGGTCAGGTCTTGATCGTTTGGACGATCGACCTATTGGAAGTTATCTCTTGGAAGTGTTTTTGGTCTGTTTGTGTCTGGGGTGAAGAGTTCTGCCCCATAGATACCTACCCAAATCGGTCTTCTATATTCAAGACCGCTTGGATCCAATCTGCGATCCCGATCCACCGAGTGTGTAACTAACCCATTCCATCGGGTACACAAGGTGAGATGGACACTAAACAATCGGACCAAGTGGGTTCTGATGACGACCGGTCGTCTGCTTGCAGCGGACGATCGGACCAGATCTCGAGTGGTGGTCCGCGGAGTACCCCCTCCGAAAGTTGGAAGGCTGGGCGCGATGGTGGTAGTCAGGTTATCGATACTAATGTTTTCGATTTCGAACTTGACTCCACCACAATGGTGCGCGTGCCCGGATCACTTGGTGATCGTGGATATCACCGTGCTGATATTCCATCAAAAATTGGATTCGAAGATTTGAATGATTTGAATATGGAGTCGTTCTGGAGAGGACGTAAGGAAAGGCTATCGCCTTACGTTCTCGTTGTTGATAAAGAAGGCGATGTCCGATCTGGCCTGGCGGAGGACCAGATCGGGATTAATAAGTTTTTTCCTCCCCAAAAGGCTCCCACCGGAGACGCTATGGACTATAGCAGGTCTTGCTATAGTTCGGGAAAGGATTAGGACCTTGGTCCTGATCCTATGTGTATGAATGAAAAAATTGATGGAAAACTAAAAGATGAAAATTACTTGGAGACTGACTGTAACGATCCGGTCTACCTCCCTAAAGTCCCCAAGGTACCCAAGGTGCCCAGAAAAGGGATTGGAATGCCACCCGACGAAGACGAATTCTAAGAAAAGTAGAAGGTCGGGGATGAGGCTATCACCGAACAAGACCTGGACAAGATGTATTATGTTTTTGAATTGAAGCGATTTGTTCGCCAAAACCAGGTCTTTCGGGTGTTGGACATCCATATCCCCGACCGTCTTCTCGGTCCCACTACCGAGCCGATCCAGAGTGATCGACCATTAATGCTCGTCAAGAATTTTGTGGCGATGTTGGCGGAGGTTGGCACTAAATGCAGAACCACGCCGGTGTCAATAAATTGTTTAAATTTGATGCTTGGAGACTGGAGGCGTCGATGTCGGACCTCCACGACCGTTTGGTGCCACTGGTGGGGGCGGTTCGCCGCCCAACTCCCACCACGGAAATGAAGGTCGCCGAAGCCTCCAAAGAGCTTGTTGACATTGGTTCCGATGATGAATCGATCTACCAGTCTCCACCGGCTTCTAACAGCTCATCAGAGTTGGAGACCGGTGTCGAGCGGATGACCATGGGGGTGGACGATGCCCGGTCTGAACAAAAAAGGGACATGCGACAGCAAGGGGATGTTTGCCAGTCGGGGCTCCAGCAAGCCCCACAGGCCTCAGTTCCGCAAAAGGAGGGTATGAACACGTTGCCCATGACGCCAGCCAACGTCCAAGCCATGTTTGAGACGATGATGCAACGTTTCATGGAAGAACGGGTTAGACCACCTATGCTCCCACATGTCCAAGACCGGTCTACCTGTCAAGGTGTCAATGTTTGCAAAGATGTGGATATGGAATCGGTAACATCTATGGATAAGCCTATTAGAAGTGATAAACCAACCGGCAAGGGAAGGCGCAAGCCGAAACCGGCAAGACCGCGTAGACCAAGCAAGACAAGTGACTGTGATATGGAGTCGGTCGGCGGTCTTGACGACCATGGTGGGTCAGATGGTACAGGCGCAGGCAAGGTGCGCAAGGCTAACCTAGCCTCCACTACTGCCTACGACCTTGGATCTGCTGCGATTCAGCGCATCCGTATGGCCGCGATGACCGACCTCAAGGAATTCACCGGCAAGGATGCTGATGAAGACCAGGCCCGGTCTTGGTTCAGTCGGGTCAAGTCTGCGTTCCTGCGAGACCAGACCCCAAAAAGCGAACGTTGTTTAATCTTCCGGGATTTGTTAAAAGGACCGGCTGCGAACTGGATTCAACAGTTGGGTCGGGGCGTCCGGTCTGACTGGGACCTGTTATGTGCGGAGTTTGAAGGTCAATATTGTAACTCCGGATTTTCAAGCGCCCGTAAGTACCACCATATGAAGAAGCGGGCCGACAAAACACCGATCGAGTATTTGCATCGGTTGAACGTGGCTGCACTTCGCGCCGGCATAACAATCAAAGAGAATAACCCGCCGAACGGTGCCGCCTTAGAACATGTGGGTCACTATATTAGTACCCTTGACGATCAAGAACTGGCGGACCAGATTACTCTACTGCGTCTTAAGGATGCGGGAGAAGTCGAACAGACCCTGCGGACGTTACAACAGTCGCGTAGTATGAGAGCGAAGACCGCTGGTGGATCAGGTCACTATCGTTCCAAGACCCAGACCGATCCGGTCAAGAGACCTTGGACCAGACCGACCCGATCGGTCAAGGCAATTGTAGCTGATGACATCACGGGGTCAGAAGGGTAAAGTGGAAGTCCATCCAGCCAGGAGTCATCGGATGAAGACCAGTATCGTTACGTCTATGTTGCAGGACCTGCCCCGAAGACCAAGTCGAAGTCCGACCAAGTGGACCGGAAGGGAAGGAACGGAAGCAAGTCCGATCCAGACCGACCTCGTCAGAAGTGCTCCCACTGTGGGTCGAGCAAACATGATGGTCCGAACCGCTGGAAGAAGATGGTGTGCAAGAAGTGCGAGAGACGCGGCCACCCGACGGACCACTGCCTCTTCGTATGCAAGTCATGTGGAGAGATCCACGAGGCCGGCCACTGCAAGATTGAAGATTTTTTTTTAACATGATGCGCAAGTGGTACGTGCCGGACAAGCACGCGGGGATGCTGCCGCCGGACGCAGAAAATATGTTAAACTAGAACGATCGCCAGGTTGGAATCTGGATCGAGCCGAGCGTTCTACGGTTCACATCTATGCATATGTCGGCAAGGAGGATAAGACCGACAATACACGTTCTATTCCAAATTGCGTCGACCGAGACCATCCGGTCTACAGTCTGAAGACCGATGAGTACTCCCGGACTAAGGTGGTTATGCAGTTGGACTTGCTGCCTGGAGAATTCCGCGGATACTGTAAGTATCACGCGCCTGATAAATGGTTCAAGCAGGCGAAAGCCTGTGGAAAGATTAATAACCAGAAGGCGACGATGTTGTTCGACTCTGGAGCTGAAGTATCGATAATCGACTCCGCCTTTGCCCGTAAGGTCGGATGTCGTATAGACGATACCTAGAGACAAGAATGCGTCGGGATCGGTGAAAACTCTTAAATATGACCGAAGGAAGAACGCGTGTGAAAATTACTTTGTCGGGATCGCTGGTCTACGTTTTCAGCGCTTGGGTTGGCAAGTTGGCTGGTCAAGACGCTTTACTAGGAATGGATTTCATGGTCCCAGATGGTATTCGCCTAGACCTGTCACATGGATCCCGGATGAGGTCCAGGTCCAGTTGGCTGGTCGAAGACCTCTGTATGGTTCGTATATCGATCTGCTCCGGTGGGACCAAGACCTCACTATCCCAGTTGGTCGGTCTGCCGATACCCCGGTCGAGAAAGGTTTTCGTTCGAGGAAGTTATGGTTGACCAGGGGCGATCGGTGGGTCTCGACCTTCGTAAAGAGTGCTGTTCGACGTGATTTTGTTCGTGTTACCAATATCGGTGACAAGCCGCTGACACTGGACAATAACACTATTGTCGGCATGTGGTTAGCAGAAGGGAAGGTACCAAGGAAGATGGGGTTCGTCTCAATTGGGTCGAGGCGGTATGTCGAGTGGCAAAACCTGGGGTACCAATCGACCACCGATCTTATCAGCGATGATGGGTCGGTGGAAGAGGATACCTCACCTTTAGTGGAAAGACCAAGTTATGTCACCCCAAAAAAGATGTTGGTCCGAAGAAAGGCGCCGCAGTCACCAGGAACGGTGGAACATCAAGTAGACGATCCGAGGCTAGTCAACGTGGTGTCAGCACAAGACCAGGCGACAGCGGAGCAAGAAACGGAAGAAAGGGAACATGAAGTTGCTAGGTCGGACCATGACGGTATTCCTAATCAGACCGATATCAGTGAAGGACAGCCCGTCGATCAAGACCAGGGGCGTTCAGCCGGTCCAGATGGTCTAGGTGATATCACCCCAGAAGATGAACAAGTCTGTATACATGAAGGCGGGTAACAGTACATTCAGGAGCTGGAAAGACAAATGGCAGTCCTACCTGAAGTGTCTGCCGACTCTCCCGAAGTTACAATGGATGATTTACAAGTGGGTGATCAATACCTTAACAGTCCAGACAAGATCGAGCAGTTGAAGAATATCATATGGAAGAAAACACATCTGCTGATCGGAAAGGGCAATGCCTTACCACCTGCAGCCCGTGGTGCGATTTGCGATATTGACGTTGGAGATGCCAGCCGATTGTTCAGCGATGTCGACGCGTGGCGCCACAGTACCGGGAAAAGCTTTCTGATCTTATCAAAGGACTGTTGTCTACCAAGATTATTAGACCGTCGACTTCGCCATGAGCCTCGCCGATAGTAATTTTTATCAAGAAGAACGGCGTCGACATTAGGTTGTGCACGACTATCGGCTGGTAAATCGGTTAACTAAATTTATGGTGTACCCGATGCCGCTGATTAATGATTTGTTGGAAGACCTGGGACAAGACCTTGTGGTATTGTTCGCTGGACATGGCAAGTGGATTTTGGGTGGTCACGATGACTGATCGAGCCCGTGAGATTTCCGCATTTGTGACACCGTTTGGTCTTTTCGAGTGGAACCGTATGACGTTCGGTCTGAAGAACGCACCCCAGTTCTATCAAAGGTTAATAGACAACGCACTGTACGGACACTTCAAAATCAAGACCGATCGGGACCCTGCCGAAAGCTATGATGTGTTTACAGAGGGTGAATCCGATCGGGAAAGAAGACCGTCCGTTCTAGGGAGGCGGTCGTACATCGACGACATTCTGATACCTGCCTCGTCATGGAACGATCTGTGCGAGAAGGTTGAACGATTTTTGGAGACATGCGACCGCTGGAACCTATCTATCAGCGCCATAAAATTTTGTTGGGGTATGTCCAAGGTCGCCTATTTAGGTCATATGGTCTCGAACAATGGTCTAGAGCTAATCCTAAGGACCTGGATTCGTTAAGCAACCTCCCGTTTCCCAAGTCTCTGAAGGCAATGCAGTCCATCCTAGGAATTTTAAACTACTACAGCCGCTTCATCGAAGATTTTGCTATCTACGCGGCTGTGTTGTATGAGCTCCGGGAAGTGGACTACCATATGTTGCGCGAAGAAGACCGGGCAACTTTACATGGGGGCGCCGACTCTGGTCTTGCTGCAGATTGTCCGCAAGTGGAGGCCGAAGACCATATGAAGCGTGTAAAGTTTGCTTTTGGTATGTTGAATGCTAAGATGGTGACGGCACCGATTTTGAAGCATTTCGATCCCGAAAAGGTCCCGACCATTATTGTATATGCTAGTCAGTGGGCCATTTCGGCCACTCTAGTACAAGATCATGATGGTGTGTACCATCCGGTCACGTTTACGAGCTGGACGCTAAAACCAAATGAAGTGAACTATGGAATTGTCGAGAAAGAAGTTCTGGCGTTGCTACGAATTCTGGATGTGTGTTACAACCTGCTGGTCGGCCGACCTATAAAGGTCCTGTCAAGACGGTCTACTTTGGCCTGGCTATTATCAGCCAATGGGATGGACGGACGTCTAGGCAGATGGTCGGCGGTCTTGTCGCAGTGGACCCTCGATGTCGTTAAGTGCACCAGGGGCGAGGAAGAGATATTGGGCACATTAGCTGCCAGTATCACCCCTCGGTCTGAAGTGGACGAGGCATTGATAGCGATTGCCCCGAGGAAGCAACCTCGGCAGTCAGTTTCGAGACCGCCACCTACCGTCGACCATGATGAAGAGCTCTTGGTCTTAAGTTTTGACGGATCGGCAAGCGTGAAGAAGAAGTTCGGCGCCTATAGTGCCATATTGTGGAAGTTGCCACAATGGTCTATAGTTGCAGCCGCTGCCGATTTCACGCCGGATATTACTGTTAACGAGGCGGAGTACCGAGGTCTACTTCTATGTCTGGACCTGCTGTCGTCGCAAGAGAAGGGGCGAGTCATCATATGTGGTGACTCCAACCTAGTGATCAGGCAGATCACCGGAGAGATCGACTGCAAGGCTCCACGGCTGAGGTCGTTAAATGATCGGGTAATGAAGGCATTGAAAGACCATCCCAACCACGAGCTGTTGCACGTGAAACGGGACTGGAACAGAAGCGCCGACTACCTCGCGACCAAGGCCATGCGAGACCAGACCGGGGCTACGATCACCGAGGAGGCCGTTATTGATGAATTGATGAATATAAACAGGCTCCCCGAGGTGATCGGACCCAAGAACGCTCCGGACCAGGTGCATGTGATGGTCGCGACTAGACCGAAAGATCGGAAGTCCCAGCAACCGTTCCCAAAGGAACGGTTGAGTGAATCTGTTGTGCAACGACTAAGGGCAGAACGGAACCTCAAGGCGCAGGACGAAGAAGAATGGATTGTGAATTTGAAGACCTACCTGCGCGGTGAATTGTCTAAGTTGACGAATGGTCAAGCGAAAGAATGTGCCAAGATCGCATACAGTTACGAAGTGTATGAGGATGGTTTACTATATTACAGCCGCGATGCCGACCAAGACAGTGCAGACCGGGACCGATTGGCGAAGTTGGTGATACATGAGTTGATGCAGCCGGATGTCCTCCATCACTACCATATGAGTCTAGAAGGGGGACATCAGAGCATAGGCAGAACATATCACAAGATCAGGTCCCACTTTTACTGGAGAGGTCTTTTCCGAAGTGTACAGAAATATGTGGGTTGTTGTACGGATTGCGAGACCGGAAAGGGTAGACCGGTAATCAAGGGGTGATAGCTCGGAAATATCGAAGCTACCTACCCTTTCCAGGTCATAGCGATGGACCATATACCGTCGCTGCCTAAATCGACATATGGCAATACTGAGTTGTTGATCTGGGTAGACCTGTTCACCGGTCTAGTTATTGCGAAGGCAAGTGTGTCCCGGTCTGCCGAGAAGATCGCCAAAAGTTACGAAGAATGCGTGTTCCGAAGGTTCGGCGCCAGCGAGGTCATCAGACACGACCTAGAACCCGGTTTCTTGGCCGAGGTATTCCGGTCGTTTAACAATATGCTGGGCCGGAAACAGAGCGCGACGATGGCATATCGTCCGCAAGCGAATGGATCGGCAGAACGTATGGTAAAAACTATTACAAGAACAATCAAGATGTACGTTGCCGATCCAGACCAGTGCGATTGGGACGAATACGCAGAAAGGCTGGTGTTTGCACTCAACTCGTCGACCGATCGGGTCCGAGGAGAAACGCCTTTTTATCTTGCGTATGGATGGGACCCCCGGTCCACTCTTGAAGCCGCGATACCTATTGGCTGCACTCGGACCCGCGATCGGGATGCTCGACGTTGGCGCATGCAGGTCCAGAAACATTACCAGCATGCAAGAGAAATTGTCAACGAAAAGTTACGTCAAGATACACAAGACCGGGCAGACCGGAACAACGACCAGGTCCAACCCCACGGTATAGAACCAGGGGCGAGGGTATGGTTGTACCTAGACCGAGTGAAGGAGGGCTATGCGAAGAAGCCGGCTCACATGTGGCACGGTCCTTTCCGTGTTGCCGAGCTGGTTGGTGAACACGCTGCCCGTCTAGTAACAACCGGCACGGACTACAAGGTCTTCCCGATCGTACATGTGTCCAAGTTAAAACTGGTCCGAGAATTTCCTGATCGTCCCAAAATGCCCTGTCTAGTAGACGAGGCAGAACGGTTTGATTTCGATGAAGCATTACTGCCGGAGGACAGTTGGGAATGACCGCTGGAGAAGGACGAATTTGAAGTGGAAAAGGCCTTAGATGTCCGATCGGTCAAGAAGACCAGGTTCGGCCGGACCCAACGAGAATATCTGGTCCGATGGAAGGACCATGATGAACCAACTTGGATCGATGAGTCCGACCTGAACTGTGGAGTACTACTACGAGAATTCGAGCGGTACCGAGTCAGTCGGAACCGTTTCGCAGTGATGCAGACCCATGAAGACCAAGACCAAGACATGCAGTAGCATCGGTCTTCCCGACCGATGTGAAGAGGTGGAAGGTCTTGTGTTTTGTGTATTGTGTATTGTGAATATGTGACGAATTGGAATAGTGGAGTGACGAACGTGGATTGTTTTTTCGCGATGTAAGTGGAACGGTTGGTGATAACGTGTCTAGTGCAACTCTGGAGAAAGTGGTGGAATTAGCTCAAGTGATTTGATGAACGAACATGTGAAAAAGAACGATGATATATATTAAGTGTTATCTGGTCGACTACTTACGAACTCACTCGCCATCACCCCACAGACGGCCGACGGTCAACGAAGGATGCTTTTCAACTTGGTACTGGTACTGGTTACGCCAAGGTTCTTGTTGGTCTAGTTGGACCAAAGCATCCTTGAGGTCCAAGACCGGTGTAGTGCACCCAAGACCGGGGTACCATGTACTACCGTCAGCCAGCAGCCGGGTCCTCTCGACGCTACGCCGCGGCATATGAAGTACAACTGGATATAATAACACATCGACGTCGCACTCGTGGGCCATCATCCCGTCCAAAACATATTGGCACAGGGACTGCCAGGCCTCACCCGTTCTGATCCGACGCCGCTTGCGCTTGTTCTGGATGGTCGCCAAGCCAGGGTCTTGTCGAACTCGTTCCGGGGGAAGCACCAGATAGTGGGATGCCTCCCAGATGGCTTGAGCGTGAGTCTTGTTAAAATATTTCACCCGACTCATGAAAGCATTGGCCCACGGAGTCGAGTGGAAGATGAACCCCAGCTTGGGATGCTCGAAAATCTTCCACGGCTCGTCAGCGTACAAGCAGGAGATCTGTGCCGACGTGATCAAGTCCGGCCGCCATTCCGACGCAGCAGGAACTTTCTTCGCCGGCGGGAAAAGCCAATGGTCTGGACGAGAGAAAGACCGTACCAGGAGCTGCTTGGTCAGGGTGGACCGGCGTAAACAACCGATCTGTCCTGGCGACCACGGCAAAGTATCCTCACGCGTTCGTAGAGGAAGGGAAGAACTGTCGATTGCCATGTTGGCCAACAAAGCATCTTTGTGGAGCTTGGACGTCCCAGGCAAGACCGTAGGTGTTGACTTTGTCGACGCATGAGGTGGTGGAACGCCACCATGCGGACCGGTCTTCTTAGTCTGCTCCGAAGTCGATGCAACTTGAACAAAACTTTCATGTGGACTTGTTCGCGACTTGGTTGGGATGGGGACAGCAAACTCCGAATCACCGGAGTCTTCGCCGGAGTCATCACAGGACGAGACCTCTGAATACTTGGCACGGTCAGCACCGGCGATCGAGGGCGCTTGAGTTTTGGAGATGTTACTGTCGTCATCCTCGTCCAAGCTTGGTCTCACGAGGGGCGCCTGTATCTTGGCTCGCTTACGAGGCACCGCACGCTTCCCTTCGAGTTCAGGGTCGCGCGCTGTGCCCCGCGCCCACGAGGGACGCGGCGCGTCCGCGCGCTTCTTAGACTTTTGACGAATTTTGGGCTGGGGAATTTCGGCCAATGAACGGCCTTGGTCTTGGTCCCGGTGTAGGTCCACCAAGGCGGCCGACGCATACCGGTCTACGCTGGAGGCAGCAACCGGATGCCGACGAGGACGCAACAGGTCAACCAAGCGCTGATGACATTCTTTTAATACCGCCCGACGACCGTTCTCTGCCTGCGCAAAATCGTTCGACTTGCGTTCACAAGACTGGACCTCCTCGGTCTGGTCTTGAATCGAAATTTGGAGCTCAGTGAGACGCCTCTCGAGGTCGTCGCTTTGAATGCTCAACGTGGTCTGGTCAAGCAGGTCTTCTGCTTGCTGCTGTTGTACCAGCACAAGCTGCTCCCGAAGATGAAGCTGATGAGCCTCCAAGCGGGTCAACCTATTGCGCGCGTTTATTAGTCCGGTCAAAATCTGACGCAGCTGGAGGTCATGCGTGTTCGACTGCCGATCGGTGGCAAGCAGGGCATTGATCGCCTTGCTGATGCCAGGAGGTATACGGGCTGGAGGTATACGGGCTGAAGACAAAGAAGGTTAGAACAGGTCCAAGGTGAAGACCGGACATGAATGCTTACGTTGTGTCGCCTGTTGAGCAATCTTCTCCTGGAGACGTGCGATATCTTCAAGTGCGTCTTGCAACTGCGCGTCGGTACCGGTCTGATGCCCTGCCGATATCTGAGGTGCAGTAGAACGATGGGAGCTGCCAGACCGGACCGACCGGACGGGCGGAGTGACATGCGATGACGTGGTATGCGAGGTGCCTACAAGAACGGTCGTTAAGGAAATACAAGAAGGTCAAGTCCAGCAGTGCAAGTACCTGGAACGGATGAAGAAGATGGTTGCTCCATGTCGGGAAAGTATGAATGACCAAGGTTCAACTGAATTTGATGGACGAGGTCAGACCGTTGTCGTTGTGCGACACGGTCTGACTCAGGGGCGGCTGTGGAGAAGCGTGCCCAAAATTTGGCACACTTCTGGTCAAGTTTTGTCAAAGAATTTGGTCTAATTTCGGATTGGTTTAAACAAGCGGGGCTTTTCAGCCTATCAGACTCAAGAAGTGTCAAGAACGCAAGTTTTGGTGAGTCACCCGACTTTGGGTATTTTACATATTTTTGTGTGGGTACATTTAGGGACTATAGGGTAGTAGTATTTTAGTTGTGGATTTGCCTAAAAGAGTAGACGTCTTTTGGTTGCAGGATTTTTCTAAGTAGAAGTCCTTTGGTCTTGGTTCACACCACAGCTAGGGGTCGCCGTTCTTCCCTTTTCGTACACTAGTCGCCTCCTCCCGCCGCGGAGTGATTGGGGGCAGAGGGTCAAATTATCCCTCTCGCCCATTATACCCGGTCTGGACGCGCCACACGCGCACTTTGGCCCACCGGAAGTCCCTCGACGGGAGTACGATTTGGCGATCTCAATACCTCAACTCAAGGACGTTTGGAACGTGCTATTCACTGGATTGGTCTTGGCGTGGAGATATCGTTTGTGGAGTTTCACGAGCATATTGGGTCTTTACGCGGACATATTGCTTGTTTTAATATTGGTTGGAAACTAGACCGGTTTTGGTCTTATTTCGTATTGGTCAGGGGCTATACCGGAACGGTCGGTTTACCCTTTATTATTTCGTATTGGTCAGGTCTTGATCGTTTGGACAATCGACCTATTGGAAGTTATCTCTTGGAGGTGTTTTGGGTCTGTTTGTGTCTGGGGTAAAGAGTTCCGCCCCAGAGATACCTACCCAGATCGGTCTTCTATATTCAAGACCGGTTCGATCCAATCTGCGATCCCGATCCACCGAGTGTGTAACTAGCCCATTCCATCGGGTACACAAGGTGAGATGAACACTAAGCAATCGGACCAAGTGGGTTCTGATGACGACCGGTCGTCTGCTTGCAGCGGACGATCGGACCAGATCTCGAGTGGTGGTCTGCGGAATATCCCCTCCGAAAGTTGGAAGGCTGGGCGCGATGGTGGTAGTCAGGTTATCGATGCTAATGTTTTCGATTTCGAACTTGACTCAACCACAATCTCGAGGTCCCATTGCGATAAGATCGCAGCCTATCTGCCCAATCGTCCATCTAGCCCGTTGGATGTTAGTAACCATTTCAACGTAGATAAGCGTGACAAGACAGTGATCGTCTTTCCGACCAGCATCGTGAAGTAAACATCCAGAACCCGTAGAAGCGCAAGAACTTCCTTTTAGACGGGGCTGTAATTCAGCTCACCGCTCTTCAATGTTCGGCTGGCGAATGCGACGGGAAAATACACTTGATCATGTTCTTGTACCAGCGCGGCGGATACCGCCCATTTGCTGTCGTAAACCACAATCACCGGCGTTTTGTTCTGATCAAAGTGGCGCAGGTTTGGGGCTGACGCAATCTTTGCTTTCAGAATGCTGAATGCTACTTTTTCCCTGATTAATCGATCGCCTTCATGATCCGAATTTTCCTTGCTCAATGATCGGCTCTTCAACTCTTGATAATCTATCTCTCTTAGTTCGTAGAGCACAGCGGCATAGATCGCGAAGTCTTCAATAAATCGACGGTAGTAGTTCAAGCTTCCCAAAAACGATTGCATAGCACGTAACTACAAGGGAAAGGCAAATCGATCGGATCATCCAAATTTTTTGGATTTGTTTCCAACCCGCGGCTAGAGCCTAAATAAGAACTTCGCTTCGCCCCCAGTACGATTTAGCCACGCTGATAGACAAGTTCCATTGATCGCACTTTTCCAACAGGTTCTGCACCTTATCACACAGAGTAGTCCATGTAGGTGCAGGGATCAAGATATCATCGATATATGACCGCCGCTGAAGCACAAACAGGACCGGTGTCTGGTCGGGCTCTCCCACAGTAAATACATTAGCCGATTCGTCAGCACCGTCCTTAACCTTGCGATACCCATTTAATGCATTATCAATCAACCGCTGGTATATTTGCGGAGAATTCTTTAGGCCAAAGGGCATCCTATTCCATTCAAACAATCCAAACGGAGTGACAAACGCCGAAATGTGACGTGCTCGATCGGTCATAGACGCGACCCAAAAAAACACTCTCCATATCCAAAGAGCAAAACCACAACGCTTTATCCAAATTGTGGAGAAGCGGATGATCAAAGTTTGGAAGCTTGATCAGGCGGTACCACGGCGCCCGGAATGCCGACTAACAAAGGGGGTCCTCCGGTTGTCTCCTGACTGCTTGTATTCCTGATCACCTTGTGTACCCGACGGCTTGGGCGTGGGTCGCTCTCCAGGTGGCGGGGATGTCACGCTGCAATTCCTTGTTGCAAGATTGAGTCGACTTGTGACGAAGCAACTGATGCGATCAGGCGTGATCAAACTTGATCGGGCTTGATCAGGCGCAAATAGTCGATTATCAGAACCTCTGGTCGTTGACCAGGGGGTGATCAGAGCCAATAGTCAAAAGTCAGATCGTGATAGACCTGATCGGCCTGATCGGTCTGATCGGTCTGATCGATTTAGTCGATCAGGCACTAGTTGGCGCAAGTTTCGAGCAGATGAACGCGGGTCGCGAGTTGCAGAGTGTTGATCAGGTGTTGATCATCGAAGGGGGTACTTTATCAGGCAGCGGAAGTCTTCACTGCCTGATCGCGGAGCCTCTGGAGTCTTTAACAGATAAAGGAACACCCAAATATATGTATTCACAGGCTAGACGCTACGAGGGAGGGTAATTTCACTAAATCCACCTAGCGTTCCCGTGGGGCGCTTGCAGCAACCAACCTCTAAGGGCCAAACGTGAACCAAACGGGGAAGAGGTGAGAGCACTGCTCAATCACGTTCCCGAGACCAAAAAAACCTTTACAAGAAGAACCGCTGACAGAGCGGGCGGAGTTGCGGCGAGTTCTCACACTCTACGCCTACCGGTGCGCCAAAAACGCACTCAGTGCTCCCGCCCGGGACGTAGAGGTATTTATTAGAGAGGGAGGCGCAAAGGTGCCGTCCCTGTAAACGATCTGCCCGATCGCACGCAAAAGGAGAACTTTATTATCACTTATATCCTTAGATCTACTATTTCCCTAATTTCAGCCTATCAGAACCGTCCATTCCATCGTCCTCCGTGGACCAGTTGACCTGATTTGTCAGTTGTTTGTCGGTGTTCGTCGGTGTTCGGCGTGTTCGTTGAGTACCTGTGTAATGGGGTGCCATTCCATAATTGATATTCATCTTAGAATATCACAGTTAAATTTCAGACGCGTTGTCTGAATTTAAATAAGAGATTATAAGTTATTATAATCTACGACGGAAAAGTCGATTCGGTATAAATACCGAATCTTGCAGGTTAACTAATAGTACAGTTAGTTGAATACTTGATATTGTTATATTAGTTAGGTAATTACTATACTATTAGCTGCTAACCACCCATTAAATAAACACTCTTAATTTTGCGTTCTTAGACTCAAGTAAAAATTTATATTTACTTTTTAGTATAGGATTAGTTGTTATCAACTAACCCTGCCCTAATTGTATTGCGCGCTTCCTTGCAATTACAGTGTAAGCCTGTAACAGGATCAGTCCTGTTACACCTGGTAGCACTTTGTGGTCCGTCTTTACGACGACAGTTCCGTTCCGCTAGTTAACTAGCGGAGCGAAGATTAAGAGCGGCTCGGCATCATGTCGCGAGACATGACGCCTGCCGAGCGAGAGAGAACGCTGGAAGTGGTGACGAAACACTTCCCCACTTCTCGTCGCGTAGTAAAGACTCGACGGTAGAAATGGTTCGGTCCATGGGGACCGACATCATTACCTTTCTCCTGGGTAAGACCCCGGAGGAAGTGATAGAGGTGGTGAATCTCTTTAGGCGAAACCACCTATAAAAGCCAGTACGGCCCGCGCAAGAGGCAGCGCGGACCGCACCTGCACCTGCAACGCATAGCGTTGAAGTGGTAAAGGCGCGAGTACCGCCCTTTACCGGTGAAGGGGGCGAGCCCCTTCGTAGATGGTTCGCAGAGGTGGAAGATGCCATCTCTGCGCAACATAATGTTGACGAACGTCAACAGGCGTATTTCGCCACAACATGTCTGAGCGGCAGAGCCAAGGCATGGGCGATGCGTCGCAGAGCCACTGATGACTCTGCGTTCTTGACTTATTAGGAATTAAAAGCTGAGCTAAAGCTCAGCTTTGAAGCTCCAGACATGGAGCTAAGTAGTCAGCAGGAGTTCATGGAATTCCGGCAAGGTAAGCTTGACCTTCAATCTTACGCTCAGAAGACGCAATATTTGCTGTCAAATATTGTGTATGAGCCGGTGCCCCCTGCTATGCAGGTCACTGGCTTCATGGAGGGACTCATGATGGTCCCGTCAAACAGAGTCTTTACCGGCACCCGCCAAAGACTCTAAGGGATGCCATTGATATGAGCATCCGTGAGGAGTTCAGCATGCGATCAGCGTCATCGCATGCTGGGTACAGCCGAAGGGCTCAACAGCCCTTCACTTTTGACATGCCGCAACAGCATGTCAACAATCAGCAGTCGGGCAGACGAAGTTCACACTTCGTCTCAAGAAACAGCCACCCGCGCCAGAGCATGGGCGGTGGAGGTCCAGAGCCGATGGACCTATCGGTTGCGGTTGCTTCGAACTCGAAGCAACCGAAATTTAAGAAGAACATTCGCTGCAATCGATGCACGAAAGTGGGTAATTTTGCCCATGAGTGTATGGCACCGCGTCCGGTGCCACGCAGTCAGCGGACGGACCCTTCCGCTGCACGGCGACACCAACAGGGACATCACCCTGTTGGTGCAAAAAACGTAAATCACCAGTAGGGGCGGGGCGCCCTATTGGGAATGTTATCCCACATGCCGACATAGGGCATGTGAGGGTAATAGCCCCAGACGGGACTATGTCCTGTCAAAAGGTGCAGGGTGATGATAAGCCTCTTATCACCCTGGAGGTTAGGCCGCACGGGAGCGATGTCCCCATGCGAGCTTTGGTTGACACAGGAGCGTCAAACAATTTCGTTAGAACTCAGAGTTTAACGCTGTTGAGCTTCGTGGAGGTAGAAACCCCACGAAGTATGTTGTCATTCCGGTTAGCAACAGGTGCAACCGTGACTATTCCAAAGCTTGTGATTAAAACACGCTTCGAGTTGAATGAACTGTCATTCGAGGATGAATTCATCGTCCTCGATTTCGATGACAAGTTCGATAAGATACTTGGAATCCCATGGATGTCCAAGTTTAAACCTTCGATCGACTGGGTTAACCTATCGATCGACTGCGGCGGACCCACAGGATCTGATCACCCTGTGTGTAATCCGGCTGTATCAGAAGATACAACGGCAGCATCGGACAGTCTGGTGGATAGCGATGGCACCACCAGGTCTGTTCTGACACGATCAGCGGAAGGTACCTCCGCTGGTGAGAGTCCAGAGGGACTACCACACGCAACAGAAGAGTCGTTTCGTGTTGGAGAGAAACATTCCACGGGTGATAAAGACCACCGTGAGAATGAAGTTATATCCACGGTGGGAAACACCCACCGTGAGAATGAAATAGTATCCACAGTGGGAAACACCCACTGTGCGACCGAAGGTTCCAACAGGATGAAAGAATTCCGTGTTAATTAGAGTGAACTCACGATCGAGTGCAATCGTGAGCACAACTCCGTGGTGGCCAGTTCCCACCACGTTGCGTTAGCCATGCACACGGGTGATAAAGATCACCGTGTCGCAGAACAGGCGGCCGATCAGACGAGCACATCTGATCGCCAAGAAAATTCCATGGTAGGCAGTGGCCACCATGATGATGAGTATTCGCACACGGTGAATCGTAATCACCGTGTAGCAGTCAATCAGACGAGTGCGTCTGATTGCATGGACAGATCCGTCGAGACGATCAACGTCTTGACGCAAACGGAAATCGGATTAGCTACCCAGTCTCTGTTGATGGAACACCCTCCGAAAGAAGGAGGTGATGGCTCTTCCAGCGCAAGGCTGGAAGAAGTTTATGAGAAACTTGCACGATGATCAGATCCAACAGATCTGTATTATCGTAGCAGCAGATGATGTAGTGGATATTCGTGAACGAATATACACATTACAAGTGGAAAACATTGGGAAAGAGGTTCCCAATGATCAAACCAAAGTTCAGCGCTTTAAAGCACAGAGCTGGGAGTCGCTTAAAGCGAACTCCCCATTTTATGAGGTACTTCGGGAATACGCTGACGTATTCCCAGAAGAAGTACCTATCGAGCTCCCTAAGGATTAGGGAACTCGTCATGAAATTGACCTCGTGCCAGGCACGAAGTATTGTGTCACGTGGCAATGGCCGTTGCCACGTGATAAAGTAAAAGCGATCGACGAGTTTTTCGAAGCTCGTCGTAAAGCAGGCCAAGTGCGGGAGTCTATCTCACCGCACTCTACCCCCACCTTTTGTGTGAAAAAGTCCACAGGTGGGTGGAGAATCTTTCACGATTACAACAAGCTGAACGCAACGACGGTACCGGCTCAGACGCCGATACCGCGAAAAGATGTCATCATTGATGGCATGTGCGGGAGCACCATCTTTAGTGCTCTCGATCTAATAGATGGATTTTATCAAATCCTAATGCGTGAGAAGGATATCCCTCTCACGGCGGTAAGCACCCCAAGCGGCATGCTTTTGGAGTGGCTTGTTATGCCGCAGGGGCTTCGAAATGCCCCTGCTATGTTTAACAGATGCGTAACGCATCTATTACGCCCGGTGCGAGAATCCGCACCGAGTTATTTCAATGACGTGTTCATCCATAGTAAGTGTGAACACGATAAAAGCGATGTAGATGTCCATAGGGAACATCTACGTCGAGTGTTAGAGCTTATGCGTAAGCATAAGCTCTATGCAAATCTAAAGAAGTGCACCTTTCGTGCACCTGAGATACCCGTTCTTGGATGTTTTGTGGGCAAGAACGGGGTGCGCTCTGATCCAGAAAAGATCAGGGTGATCGTTGAATGGACTACGCCAAACAACGTTAAGGAACTTCGGAAGTTCCTTGGGTTGGCGACATATTTGCACAAGTATTCGTGCAACTATGCTGGGTTAATACGACCTCTTTCTCAATTATTTAACAAAGATGTCGAATGGCATTGGGATACCCAACGCCAAGATGCTTTTGATGCAGTCAAGCAAAGCTTGACAAAGCTTGACTGAAGCGCCTGTCTTAGCTATATCCGATAACGAGCTTCCGTTCTACGTCGTTTGCGACGCGAGCGATTTCGCTATCGGCTGTGCTTTGATGCAGCGTGATCACGATGATCGTGATCGCGTAATCTGCTATCAATCGCGTCAGTTGCGACCAGCCGAGCGCAACTATCCAGTGCATGACAAGGAACTCCTTGCCATGAAGTATGCACTGGCCAAGTTTCGGATCTATCTATTGGGAGATAGACGGTTTGTGGTTTACACGGACCATGCGTCGCTACGCACGGCCGTGAATTCACCACACATTTCTCAAAGAATGGCTCGATGGCTGTCATTCTTTGCTGAATACAACTTTACGGTTGAATAAAAACCCGGAAAGTTGGACGTTATAGCGGACGCGCTATCACGAAGGCCCGATTACGAGACGAAACCGTCCGTAACCGAAGGTGCCAGTGCAAACGCGATCCGTTGCACTGCTTTCTCGTCGTCAATTATACGACAAGTACGAGAGGCGTACAAAACAGACGAGGAGACACGTCTGTTTATTGATTACTTAAGTAATCAATTAAGTGAAAGCGCGACGAACTCCCAGAGTTCCTCCGCGCTTGCGTGCATCGATATAGACTGCACGATGGTCTGCTGCTTTACCGCACAGACCAAAAAGATGAAAGTCTCATCGTCGTTCCAAACGACGATGATCTCAAACATCAAATTATGTTTGAGTATCATGATGCACCGATTTCGGGGCATCAAGGTCGAGAGAAGACATACGCTTCTCTCGCACGTGACTTTTACTGGCGAAACCAGTACAAGTGGGTACGGAAATACGTACGCGCTTGCGAGATTTGCCAGCGTGTTAAGCCTGCGCAGTCTGCAGAGGCTCCGCTTCAATCTCTGCCGGTTCCGACAGAGTGCTGGAAGTCCATTTCAATGGACTTCGTATTCGGTCTTCCACCCGACGATACCGGAAGACCGGAATAGTGGTCTTTGTAGACCGTTTTAGTAAGATGGTACATCTTACTGCAGTATCTGCGAACGTAACCGCCTCTCAAACAGCGCGGATATTCGTTGATACGGTATTCCGTTTGCACGGAATGCCGGAAGACATTGTCTCGGATCGAGATCCGATATTTACAGGACGTTTCTGGCAAGAAACGTTCTTATTGTTGGGAAACCAGTTGAAGATGTCAACTGCGGACCATCCGGAAACGGATGGGCAGACGGAACGGGTTAACCGCGTTCTCGGAGACATGTTGCGATCATACGCACATGCCTTTGAACAGTGGAGTGACTACCTGTCACCCACTGAATTTGCGATTAACAATTCGGTTCATGCTTCAACTAAGCATACACCGTTCTACGTGAATGCCTTAAGGCATCCACGAACCCCAGCTTTACTTGGCGGTACGCCAAATCTAAGTGGGGGAGGGACCCGCTCGAATTTTGAGTGAGTCAATGCGCAAGTTGCAACTGCAACTTGTGAAAAAAACGATGGCCCTTCTACTGAAAGTACAGTAGAAGCGGAAGAAGCTTCAATTGAAACTGAAGCTGCATACGATGAATATGTGTCTGCAGCAATCGCTGCAGACAACGAGGACAATGCACCTACTGCTGATAAAGCAGTAGATGAATTCGTATTACAGCGCCAAGCTGTAATACGCTATATAAAAGATGCACTTGCCTCTGCTTTTGATAAGCAGAAGCAAAATGCAGACAAACAAGGAAGGAAGAACAAAAACGCCTTTCTGAAAGGTGAATTGGTATTATTAAGTACTACCAATTTGCCTACACATGCAATAAGCAAATTCCCTACACGAAAGTTGCTTCCTAAGTACATTGGACCTTTCAAGGTCCAAGAGATTCGGGGGAATGCCTATACCTTAGACATTCCCACAGCAATTCGGCTTCACCCAACATTCTATGTTGGGCGGCTCAAACCGTATTATTCGTCTTCGTCTTACGACGAGACGCAGAACCACGGAAGATACCGTGATTTCCCAAGTCTCCCAAGAGAGACTTGTAATCGGTTTCCAGCCGTTGATGAGCAGAGCGGAGAGTCATTACCTCCGCTTTCGACTGCTCAAGACCAGCCTTGTGCCGATCGAGCTCTTCCTTACAGCGGTAAAGCTCGATGTACAGAAGATCATTCTTCTGCTGAAGGGCAGTGTGCGCCCCGAGGATGTCGCGCGGACATCCTCGCGAAGAGACCAATATGTCTTCCCAGAGTGAGACATATCGCTGCTCAAGGAGGAATAACCCCCCTCGAGCTTGCGGAGCAATGAACCATGCTCCGCAACAACAACGGCGAGGGAATTCTCAACCTCCGCCTCACCTGATCGATAATCAGGGGAATAAGCGATACATTCTCGAGCGCTTGATCTCGAAGCGCTCGGTGCCTTTGAAGAAGGGGCAGCGTACCGAGTACTTAGTACGCTGGCTGGGTTACCCCCAAGAGTTCGACTCTTGGAGCCGATTGAGGTTCTAAGGGCCGACGCCCCAGACCTTTTGACTGAGTTTGAGAAGAAGTCTAAAACTCATAATGCGAAGTAGCATCAACAGTAGGTGTTGATGCATTCAGGGTATCAATTAAACCCTGAATTTCGGCGGGTAAGGAAAAACCATCTTACCCCCGCAACTCCTCCTCTGACAGACGAGGAGCGCCCTGCGTACACCGCGGGCAAACGAGGTGAGAAGGGAAACCACAGTTCAACCCTTCTTTGATGCAAGCAAAATGGATGTATTCCATTTTGCCGGTTAGTGAGTGCTTTAAAAAGCGCTCGCGCATTACGTGAACTTTGTTCACGTAGTCATTGGGGCTTTTGTTGTAGTTGTCAACAAAAGTGTTCCAACTCTGAGTCAGGGCGTCTTTATCGTCCCTGTTCCTCGTTGACCCTTTCCGGCT
>CM047582.1:21425264-21487105 GCA_026184515.1 Peronosclerospora sorghi | reverse complement strand
GTCTTCGGCTTTCTTGGGCAACATTCCAGCATGCTTGGTGGGATTATACCACTGGCGAATGCGATTGTAAAATTCTTCCATAGGGCATTTGCCCGCATCGTGAACCTCGCCTCATGCTCGGCAGACGTACAAGCATTGATCGGTCGGATGTCCCTTTTTGCCACACTTGAGACAGGTCAGGCGCTTCCAGAAATTTAAATTATCTTGCCTGATCGATCCACAATGACTGCACTTCTTCACCGCCCCTTGATCAACTGCACTTTATTCACTTCGTTTTCCCGATCGGGACTCACCAGGTTGATCATGCGCCCCTGGTAGATCGCATAGCCGCAATCATGTAACGGCGCTGGTCACCACCACTTCCACTGTCATCGGCACTCGATTCTTCACTGTCAGGCGTCCCCTTGATCGCGAGTACCGCTTTAGGCTTCCGCGATGGGGCAGGCGCTCGATCATCGCCGAATTTCTGGCGGAATCGGCTGGTACCTACCGCCGTTTTCGGCTGGCACTACTTATTGCGTGCATACGCCCGCAACGTCTCTTCCAGATCCGCGGCGGTATCCAACCGCAGAAGTGCCAGTTGATCGGCGAGCTCGCGATTGGTCAATGTGTCCAGAAAATGCTGCACGTGTTCACGTAATATCGTAGGCAATCCATCCCCGATCGGCAACTTGGCTCGCAGTCCCGCCACATTCAACCGGTGCAGGTACTCAATAGGACTTTGATCTGATCGCTGCTTCGTGTAATAATAATGTCGGGATGCTGACTGACAACTTCCACAGTATTGAACTTCAAACTCATCCACGAGACTTTTACAACTTGATCGAGTACCTCTACTCAGCTGTCGATGCCAATTGCGCGCTGGTCCTTTTCGTAGATCGCCCAGGATCAAACATTTTTCATGATCAGAAGCTTGATCATGCATAAATGCTGACTCGAGGCAACTAATCCAATTCCGCGCTTGATCTTCATCTCCTTCCTTTCCCGAAAATTCTTTTAGATCACTGACCGCAGACATCCGAACCCTGGGAATCGGCTGTTGATCAGGCATCCCAGTATACGCGGACTCAACTGTGGCTCGTCGCGGCAGTGTGATCGGCTCATCTGGATCAATGTAATCACTCTGGGATCGTTGATCATGGAACGAATACACGGATTCCATGTCAACGTCCTTTATCATCGCCGATCTTTCTGGCTTCGACTGCTGATCACGCAGCAAATGCACGGACTCCATGTCGATATCCTTGATCGACGCAGCTCTTCCTGGCTTTAGCTGGCGGTTTTTTGTGCCAACGACTCCAGGTGTAAACTTGCTTCTTTCCTCAGCCAGAATCTTCTCCATAGCCTTATCTAAGAATTTCTGCAGCTGTGGACCTAGCGATACTTGATCGTCTTCTACATTGATCTATTGAGGTTCCTTCTTGGTAACTGCGAACTTGGATTCATCTTTCGGGCAAGCTGTCATTCTGGTGACCTTGTGTTCCATGCTTCCGGCACTGCTCGACTCCACTCCAGACTCATAGCCTTCGAAAGGGGCATATTCGTAGCAGGATGATCCCGAGTGTTATTCCACGTTGATCGACGGACCCGCTTCAATTTTTGGTGGGGAACTGGGGGGCTCCTCCATATTAGATCGACCCACGATAGGTAAAACCATCTCGTATAGTCGATGTGTAGCGGCCACAATATCTCCTATATCCTGATCGAACATTTCTTCGGCATCGTAGGCGCTTGTCGACAGCCTAGCTTGCTTGATCAGGCGTATTAGACCTAACACCAGTCGAAGCTTGTCATTCCAATTCGTCACTGGCCGATCGACCTGTCCTTTCAGCTCTCCGCTGATCGTGACCCCGAGGAGGCTCATGATCGCGTTCTTCAATAAGAAATCTTCCAATTATCCTTTGCAACCTTACGGTAAAACGTTTTCACCAGACCCAATTCCGTTGGAGGCGTACTTGATCGACTTTCGTCGCTCTCCGAACCAGGTGCCTTTAGCAACGCCTTCGGCTGATCGGTCTTGTAATACTTCAACATCGGATCCCAATCCTGATCCTTATACACATGTATTTGGCGGATCATAACTTGCGTTATGATCCGCATGGGCTCCCGAAGGAGCCTCGGGAGGTGGTTGAGGCTTCTCCTTCTTTATCGCATCAAGATACCTCCCCAGGTCCTGATTATCAGCATTTCCTTTCTTCTTCAGGCATGACGACGGCGAACTGCCTTCCATCGTCACAACCACCTCCTCCTTTACACCTTTATCTTCACTTCTGCTTCTGTTTCCGTTTTCACTTCCGCATCAGCGCCATCTTGCGTAGAATCGCGGTGATATCCCGAGTCGCCCAAAGATCCGGGCACGGCACCATTGTGGTGGAGTGGCTGATCAAAGTTTTTGCTCTTGATCAGGCGTTACCACGGCGCCCGGACTGCCGACTAACGAAGGGGGACGTCCGGTTGTCTCTTGACTGCTTGTGTTCCTGATCACCTTGTGTATCCGACGGATTGGGCGTGGTTCGCTCTCCAGGTGTCGGTGATGTAAACACGACAATTCCTTGTTGCAAGATTGATTCGACTTGTGATGAAGCGACTGATGCGATTGTGCGTGATAAAACTTGATCAGGCTTGATCAGGCACAAATAGTCGATGATCAGGACCTCTGGTCGTTGATAAGGGGGTGATCAGGGGTGATCATAGCCAATAGTCAAAAGTCAGATCGTGATCGACCTGATCGGCCTGAACGGTCTGATCTGCTTAATCGGTCTGATCGGTCTGATCGGCCTGATTGGTCTAATCGGTCTGATCGATTCAGTCGATCAGGCACTAGTTGGCCGCGAGTTGCGAGCAGATGAACGCGGGTCGCGAGTTGCAAAGTGTTGATCAGGTGTTGATCGTCGAAAGGGGTACTTGATCAGGCTGAGGAAGTCTTCACTGCCTGATCGCGGAGCCTCTGGAGTCTTAAACAGCTAAAGGAACACCCAAATATACGTATTCCTAGCCTAGACCTACGAGGGGGGAGTAAATTTCACTAAATCCACCTAGAGTTCCCGTGGGATGCTTGCAGCAGCCGAACTCTAGGGGCCAAGCGTGAACCAAACGGGGAAGAGGTGAGAGCACTGCTCAATCACGTTCCCGAGACCAAAAAAAACTTAAGAAGAAGAACCGCTGACACAGCGGGCGGAGTTGCGGTGAGTTCTCACCCTCTACGCCTACCGGTGGGCCAAAAACGCACTCAGTGCTCCCGCCCGGGACGTAGAGGTATTTATTAGAAGAAGGAAGGCCCTAAGTTGCCGTCCCTGTAAACGCTCTGCCCGATCGCACGCAAGAGGAGAACTTTATTATCACTTATATCCTTAGATCTATCATTTTCCTAATTTCAGCCAATCAGAACCGTCCGTTCCAGCGTCCTCCGTTGACCAGTCGACCTGATTTATCCGTAGTTCGTAGGTGTTCGTCGGTGTTCGTTGAGTACCTGTATGTAATCGTCCCATCTTCCATGCCCCGTCTATGTCCTGTCTATGTGCACCACGGTTGTACACGCAATTGTATACACCGGGGTATACACAATCGTATACAATTATGTACCCAATTTGTGTCCGCAGTCAGACCCCTAATTAGGCCCCTAATTAGGCCCCTAATTAGGCCCTTAATTAGGCCCAATTTATAGCACGCTTTACCACATTATCACAATGGGACTTGGATCAAGAAATGTGTGCATGGAGAGAGGAGGTATTAGGGGCGTTAGCCGCAAGTATCACTCCTCGCGCCTAAATTGATGAAGCCCTGATCGCGATCGCACCGAAAAAGCAACCTAGGGAGATGATTAAAGTACCATCTCCTACGGTTGAGAAAGGCGAAGATCTCTACGTGATCAGTTTCGATGGATCTGCAAGCGTTAAGAGATGTGTTGGCGCATTTGGTGCTATTGTGTAGAAATTGCCGGAGTGGAAGATCATGATCGCGGTTTCTGATCATGCACCCAACATCACGGTGAATGAAGCAGAGTACCATGGATTGGTGCTAAGCTTGGATCTACTCTCGCGATATCCCAAAGAAAGGGTTATCGTGTGTGGAGATTCGAATTTGGTGATCAGGAAATGCGTGGCAAAATAGATTGCAAGGCTCCGCGATTGCAAGTATTGCAGCAGCGTGCGCAAAAACTCCTTCGATAATGGCCTGATCATGATCTAGTGTACGACAAAATAGAGTGGAAAAAGAATGCCGATCATATCACCGCTACGGCCATGCGGGATGGAGCACGATGTGAGATTGATGGTGAAAAACAGCTGGAAGAACTGGTCGATCTCAACAGATTGTCTGAAGTGATTACGTGGAAGTAAGATCCCACTGTCCCACAAGTGCTGGTGACGACGCAATCACGTAACCTCCGTCAAACGCGATCGTCAACGTGGCCCGAAGTATCCATAGAAGGGATAAGAGCAGAACGCGTGAAAAAGGCGCAAGACGAAGAGAAATAGGTCTTTTATTTGCGATGTTACTTGAACGGTAACGTCTCGCAATTGAGTGCAGACGAGGTGAAAGACTATACGAAAATCGCCGACAACTACGATGTCGATGATCAAGGGCTGCTGATCTACTGTGGAAATATGGCTAAAGGAAAAGCCAGCTATGATCAAGACGATAGAGATGATAGACACTCATTGATCAAGATAGTCCTGCCTGAGACCCTACATGCGGATGTCCTCCATCATTATCATACGAGTTTGGAAGGAGGAAACCAGGGTATAGGGCGTACATACCAGCGGATCAGACGATAATTTCATTGGCATGGTCTATTTCGCAGCGTGCAAAAATTTGTTGGGCAATGCGTAGATTGTGAGACGGGGAAGGGCCGGCCTACGATCAAGGGGATGTCGCCTGGAAACATTGAGGCTACGTATCCATTCCAAGTGATAGTCATGGATCATATCCCTCCGATACCACGCTCAACTGATGGGCATACGTAATTGTTGATCTGGACTGATCTGTTCACGGGTATGGTGATCGCAAAAGCTGGATCGTCTTGCACAGCGCAGAAGTCGCCGAAAATTATGAAGAATGTGTGTTTCGACGATTTGGGGCTAGTGAGGTGATCAGGCATGATCGAGATCCCGGTTTTGTGTCCGAAGTATTTCGTGCATTCAACTAGATCGTGGGACAACGACAGAGAGCCACTATGGCATATCGTCCACAGGCGAACGGCAAGGCGTAAAGAAAGGTGCAGACGATTACACGAGAAATCAAGATGTAAGTATCAGATGTCGGTCAGAAGGATTGGAGCTCGTACGCAGAGCTACTGGTATTCGCGTTAAATTCGACCCCTGATCGCATTCGCGGAGAAACACCATTTTATTTGGCGTATGGGTGGGACCCGCGATCATCGTTGGAATCAACATTGCAACTTGGTGGAATTCGGCGTAAATACTGGGATGCTCGTCGGTGGAGATATAAGCTGCAGAAAGACTATAGATACGCCCGCGATCAAGTGAGCACTCGATTGCACCAAGCAGTGGCTGATCGAGCTGAAAATTACAATGATCAAGTGACACCGTGTAACAGGGTTACATTCGAGTCACATTTAGTAGGTGGTGTACGTGAGTACACTACGGTTGGGGTCAGTATTGACCGGTTCGAAAGGTTTTGAAGCATTGGTTATTTTAACCAATCAGGGCAGGATCCCTTGGGGGTAGCGTGGAAGCCAGCCACGTGTTGGTACACAGGTGGTGTACACTACATTTTAGCTAGGTACGAATTTGGTAAGTTCTACTTAGTATTACACATAGTTTACATTAGTTTAAATTAATTTAGGCTAATTATATATTAAATATACATTCAGTTTACATTTTCACTCGACGACTACAGACGCACGACCTCGACCGGTAGCGCGTGTAGTGAGTGCAGTAGCGTAAGGGGAGACCTCCCCTTATCTACACCATTAGTAAGGGAGCCTTACGTTAAGACATTAGCGAAAGCTAAGTGTAAACCAAACCGGGAATCTTGGCCCCGGGTAGGAGATCTCTCTCCTACTAAGACCTTTTATAAGGGCGTATCAGCTAAGTAGCGGCGAACGCCGCTTAAAGGAAAGTCTTCCTCTGTGCGCTAGCCGCACCGTGCGTATACGCACCGGCTACATCTGTTAGCACTTGTAGTCAATCCAACACCTGTGTTGGTAGACTAAGGAATCCTCTGCAAGGGATGAATCCGGACGATTGGGAGAGGTTAACCCTCGTCCAGCAGGAAGCCTTTAATATTCTGTTATCCTTGACGGGTGACGAAGGCATGCAGCTCCTAGTGGAGAAGGTCCTTGAGGCCGTGAAGGCAAGGGTAAATGCCCGCATCGCTCATGAAGCGAGTTAGGTGGAAGTAGTTCCACGGGGGTGCGTCCCCCATTGTCCTTTAAGATAAAGGAATTAACCGGGGAAAACGGTGCTAACCTTTATGTGTGGTTGCGAGAGGTCGAAACGGCCTTCGCCACAGCGAATGGGATCGCTGATCACTTGCAAGTGGGACTTGCGCTGACCCATCTTACGGGTAAAGCCCGTGCATGGGCGTTTACGTGTTCGGATTCGGTCACGAACGTGTTCCCTACCTGGGAGGTCGTTAAGCAGAAGCTTATGGACATGTATGCAACGCCTGATCTGGTTTTCCAGAATCAGCTGGCGTTTTTGAGGTGCCGCCAGGGCACTAGGGGCTTGGAAACATATATCCAAGAACTTAAGACCCTATTGGAAGGGATGTACGCAAAAGCGTATTCGGACGATGTGTCCATCCCCGTCTTCATGGGAGGACTGAGAGAAGGGCCAGCACGTTCGGAGATCTTCCGATGCCGACCCCAATCCCTGGGGGAGGCGTTCAAGATGGCTTTCAACGCCGAGAGGAAGTTTCGTTCCTCTAAGGTGTGTCCTGAACCCATGAACCTGAGTCAGGTCGAAGCGGAAGAGAAACCTTCCGCTAAGACTCACTCTGATTCTTTTTCGCAGAGCTTCGAGGCAGAGCTCTTGGCTATGTTGCAGCGGCGTGGGCCGCTTAGATGTTTCCTGTGTGGAAGCACAGATCATCTGCGGAACAGGTGTCCGAAAAATCCTCAGCGAGACACTCGCTACAAGGGTCCAAGGGTTGGGAAAAAGCCCTTGCACAAGCCGTCGGGAAACGACGGCTCCCAGTAGGTGCGGGGCGCCTACTGGGGGACCCCTCAGTGCTGTTAAGCCCCAGGGTAGGGGACGACAGCACAAAGCCCCGAGGGAAACGGTGCTTTCTAGCACCGATTTGGTGTACCAGCCACGTTTACTGGTAGTCCTTGCGGACATGAAAGGCTTTGATAAGCCTTGGAGAGTCTTGATAGACTCTGGAGCGTCTGACAATATGTCAGAAGAGCTTCTGTTGTGAAGAGTCGGCTGTATTCCGAGGCCCTAGAGGCACGTTCTCGTGACGTTGTCACGGTCCGGCTTGCGACGGGCGTACAGGTTTATGTAACCAAGGTCTCGATTGACCTTAAGCTGAAGTTTGCAGAGTTCGACAGCTTAGAACGTTGCCTAGTCCTGGATTTGGACTCGAGGTATGACATCATTCTGGGCATGAAGTGGCTGGAACGCCACGAGCCATGGATAGACTGGAAGTCTAAGTCCATTGGCTCAACGCACCCGCGGTCGGGTGAAGCATTGGCGAGTCATGAACCCACCTTTGCTCGATCGCAAAAGCGATTCTGGCTTGAGATGCCAGAGATCGGGATGTCTGAGATGATCATTCCCAATGACGTTAAGGAAGAGTTCCTTAACGAGGGGGATTCGGCGGTTAATCCCCACGCCGTTAACGGTGAGACTGGTGAATTGCCATTGGTAGAGGTGGATTCCTCTGAGGCGACTCCAGTGGGAGGGTTAGAGACCCCTGTGGTTAAGCGCGAGGCGCTTCCAAGCGAAGAGACCCGAAGTTTGTCTCTTTCGCACGTCGGAAATGAATCCGACTACGCCGTTGTAGGTGAGACCGGCGAGTCACCGGTGGTAGAGGTAGAGACCTCTGTGGATAGGCGCGATGCGCTTCCAATAGATGGGGCAATTGACTCCCCCCATCTGGGTCTCGGGATGAGTCCCGAGGCCAGTAGTCAGCAGTCCTATAGGATGCTGAATAGTGTGACAGGTATTGTCACAGAAGGTGTAAGCCTTGAACGGTTGCCTGGGGTAGGAGAACTGTTGTCGTTGGAGGAGATGTCCTTCAACGAGTTTGAAACTGCTTTGAAAGCAGGTGAACTCGACGAGGTTGTCGTGTTGCGTCCGGAAGAGGAGTTGAACTCCTCATCCACGATGGTCGAGTCAGTTTTGGTGCAAACCAAACAGGCATTGAATGCCCGAAGCGGTCTCAAGATCCTCGCGGATCCTGAGGATCTTTACCATTCCTTACTAAAGGAATTTGGAGATGTCATTAGTGACAACCCGCCGATGGGGTTACCACCGGATCGGGGAGTCCGACATGAAATTGATTTGGTTCCTGGAACCAAATACTGCGTCACTAGGCAGTGGCCTCTCCCCAAGGAGCAATGAGACGCTATCGAAGTATTCTTCAAGGGGAAAGAAGAGGCAGGGATGGTACGGGAGAGTAAGTCTCTTCATTCTTCTCCCACTTTTTGTGTTCGTAAACCGAGCGGAAAGTAGCGCATTGTTCATGCGTACAACAAGCTGAATGCAGCTACAGTACCCATGAAGACTCCGATTCTTCGGAAGGATGTTCTCCAGAACAATATGGCGGGCTGTACTGTATACAGTGCCTTAGATCTGGCGGACGGGTATTATCAGGTGCTCATGCGAGCGTCCGATATTCCGCTTACAGCGGTCAGCACGCCCAGCGGCATGATATGGGAGTGGATTGTTATGCCACAAGGGCTTTCAAATGCACCAGCGACTTTCAATCGCTTGGTGACTCAACTCTTCCGCCCTCATAGGAAGTACGCTCAGACGTACTTCGACGATATATTCGTTCATAGTCGTGCGGAAGTCGACTCGTCTGATGTTCAGACGCATCTGATACATCTTCGATCAGTGCTAGAATGTATGCGAGAGCATAAGTTATATTCAAACGCATCCAAGTGTATCTTTGGTGCTGAGGAAACTCCTTTCCTCGGATGCTTCATCGGTAAGGATGGAGTGCGGGGGGATCCCGCGAAGGTGAAAGCCATTGTGGAGTGGCCTTCGCCTGTAAATCTTAGAGATTTACGGAAGTGGCTTGGATTAGCCAACTATCTCCACAAGTACAGCGAGAACTACGCTGAAATGGCGAAGCCATTGACCGACCTTCTTAAGAAAGATGTTGATTGGTGTTGGGAAACTGAACACCAAAACGCTTTTGAAGCGGTTAAGGAGAGCTTGTTAAAATCTCCCGTTCTTGCTCTCCCAGACTCTGGGAAACCATTTAGTGTCGTCTGCGACGCCTCCGATTTCGCAAGCGGATGTGCTTTGTTACAAGCAGACGATGCAGGAAGTGAACGCGTAATTGCGTTTGAGTCGAGGCAGCTTAAAGCTGCAGAACGGAATTATCCCGTTCATGACAAGGAGCTACTTGCAATGAAGTATGCTCTTGTCAAATTTAGGGTTCACCTACTCGGCTCAAAGCCGTTCGTGGTTTATACTGACCACGCGTCCTTACGGACAGCGACAAAGTCGCCTCATCTCTCGCAAATGGATGGCACGTTGGCTCTCCTTCTTTGCGGAGTACAACTTTGAGGTTAAGTATAAACTTGGCAAGCAGAACGTGCTTGCAGACGCGTTGTCGCGTCGTCCCGATTACGAGCTCTCTCACGCGACATTCGTCACCTCGTCTGTGGTGGATCTCATACGCCAGGCGTATGAGAAAGACCCACCGTGTACGGCGCTAATCAGCGCGTTAGGTGAAAAGGGACTTGAATCGTCTGAGCCAACCCTGTCAAGTCGATCTAAAGCTCGTTTACACCTTTACAGGTACGGTGACGATCTGCTATATTATTGCACGAACGCGGAGTACACTCCGCGGGTGGTTGTTCCTCATGATGAGGAACTAAAGTACTGAGTCCTCTTGAGGCACATGACGCCCCTACCGGGGGTCATTTAGGTCGGGATAAGACCTACAGCGCTTTAAGCGCTTTGTATTGGTGGCCCAATATGTATAAGTGGATCGGTGCGTATATACGCACCTGTGAGACGTGTCAGAGGGTTAGACCATTTGCAAGTTCAGCTTCTCCTTTGGCGAGCTAATCGGTTCCAACGGAGTGTTGGCAATCCATTAGCATGGATTATATCTTCGGTTTTCCGAAGGATAAGGCCGGAAACACCGGTATATTGGTCTTTGTAGACCTTTTGAGCAAGATGGCTCACCTGGCGGCGGTGACAGAGTCCATTGATGGACAAGGAACAGCAAAAGTGTTCCTAGACCGTGTCTTTCGACAGCATGGTCTACCCTATTCCGTTGTGTCGGATCGGCCCCCCCCCGTTTTACGGGACAGTTCTGGTGAGCGTTGTTCAAGGTGCTGGGCACCAATCTCCTCATGTCCACTGCGGACCATCCGCAGACGGACGGTCAGACGGAACGCGTTAATCGCGTTGTTGAGGATATTCTACGGAGTTTACGTCCGGATTCTCCAAAGGGTTGGAGTGAGATGCTTCCGATGGTTGAATTTTCTATCAACAATTCGGTACATGCATCTACGGGGTTTACCCCGTTTTACGTGAACGGATTAGTTAATCCGAGGGTTCCGTTGACGCCACGTGTGTGTGGCCCAGGACTTTAGGGGGGAGGATTCCCCGATGTCAGCTCTGTATCTGTGCGAAAGCACATCGATAAATTTTTATCGACGCGCCTTAGTGTCTTACGACACGTCTGCGATGCCATGGCGGAAAGACAAGACAAGTAGAAGGAGCAAGCTGACCGCAAGGGGTGGCGTAACGAAAGAGTGTACAAAGTAGGAGAAATTTTTTTATTAAACGCTAAAAATCTTCCTAGACGTGCAGTTTTCCAACGTGTTGCGCAATAAACTGCGCCCCAGGTTTGTGGGGCCCTTAAAGGTACTAGCCCGAAAAGGCTTATCGTATACCTTGGACATCACGAAGGTGATGCGTACGCATCCAACCTTCTATGTGGGTATGCTTAAGTCATACCAGGACCCGTAGGCGGTCCCCCTCCTGGAGGAGGTTGGAAAGGCGGATAGGCGTAAGAGCCGTAAGACACGGCAGGGCGGAGGAATCCCGAGAGGGCTAAAATTTGACCACGAAGCTCCACAACGGTTGTCTCGAGGAGGCGAGCCGCCTCTCGAAGCGTTCTGGCATCCCACTCATCGCGGAGTACCTCGTGGGCATCATAGATGTGACGGCTGTGTCGATCACAGCGCTCACGAATATCATGTCGCAATTGCGCGACCTCCTCCTCCAATGCTCGATGCGGAGGGTATTCCACACTATCATGTGGAGCGTCTGATGGCGCGACGCCATCATCGGGGTCAAACCCAGTATTTGGTGAAGTGGAAGGGTTATCCACACTCACGGAGCTCGTGGGAGTCCGAGATTCCCCTACGGCAGGATTGCCGCGACGTAGTTGACGCTTTCGAGAGGGAGAATACCACTTCAGGTAAAAGACCAAAGGGGCACGAGAAGCCCCTTCACTCCCAGTAAGTGGGAGTTCGCCGGAGGCAGATGTGGCGCTCACACTGTCCTCTGGAACCGTGGTGGAGGCAGGGGCGCTGGTGTAGCGCGTGCGATATGGAGCACGTAATAGCTCCATCGATTTGGCTCTGGCGAATGCCAAGCGCAACGCCCTCTCCACCCAAATGTCACGACAATAATAGCTGTTGTGCAGCTCATTGAAGCTGGGGAGAAGCTTCTCCCCTTCCGCCCAAGCGCGGAACTTCTTCTCTGCGTCATCAGCACTTTCTCCCGGAGAAAGAATACTAGGAACCTCGCGGAGGTTCTCAACAGGGGCACCCTGTGCCTGCCTGTCTAGGCGCTCTCGGTATGAGACGCTAGTGAACTGCTTTTGCGTAAGCAGTTGTTGCCGGAGTTTCTCCCGGCGCTCGCATTGATACGGCTGTTCAGCCGCGGGAGAAGGGGTATAGGATGCTAAACCAGTCCTTACAACACGCCTAGCCCACTTGGGAAGGTCACGAGGACCGTCTAATTTATATGCCGCCCTTGGCAGGCGTTTGGGAGCGCGTAACGCAGCCCTTAGTGCATGTGCGGCAAGTTGGCTTTCATGAGCTGCGTCCAGCTCATTGGTAATGATCGCCTTCGGCGATCCGGATGCATCACCCGACATTGGCAGGGGAGGCGCACGAGTTAGTGCATTTTCCCCACGTGTGAAGAACGGATTAGGCTGCCGACACCGCCGTTCAGCGCTGTCGTAGAGGTCAGCCGTTGGGGAGATATCACCAAGGGCATCCACCTCCGAGTTCTCGGAATAGTCTACCTCCTCTAGAGGAGAGTCCATAGCACCACTATTGGTGCTCATGGATAGCCAGAGGTACTGACAGTTGTAGTTCTCCAACAAAATTTTGTTTATTTCGTAATCAATAGTCTTGATGGGGGAGGATGTAACAGGGTTACATTCGAGTCACATTTAGTAGGTGGTGTACGTGAGTACACTACGGTTGGGGTCAGTATTAACCGGTTCGAAAGGTTTTGAAGCATTGGTTATTTTAACCAATCAGGGCAGGATCCCTTGGGGGTAGCGTGGCAGCCAGCCACGTGTTGGTACACAGGTAGGGTACACTACATTTTAGCTAGGTACGAATTTGGTAAGTTCTACTTAGTATTACACATAGTTTACATTAGTTTAAATTAATTTAGGCTAATTATATATTAAATATACATTCAGTTTACATTTTCACTCGACGATTACAGACGCACGAGCTCGATTGGTAGCGCGTGTAGTGAGTGCAGCAGCGTAAGGGGATCCCTCCCCTTAGCTACATCGTTAGTAAGGGATCCTTACGTTAAGGCATTAGCGAAAGATAAGTGTAAACCAAACCGGGAATCTTGGCCCCGGGTAGGAGAGCTCTCTCCTACTAAGACCTTTTATAAGGGCGTATCGGCTAAGTAGCGGCGAACGCCGCTTAAAGGAAAGTCTTCCTCTGTGCGCTAGCCGCACCGTGCGTATACGCACCGGCTACACACCGCACAAGATCGAAGCTGGATCGAGGGTGTGGTTATACCTCGATAGGGTGAAAGAAGGGTTCGCGAAGAAACTGGCGCACATATGGCATGGACCCTTCAGAGTCAATGAGGTGATCGGTGATCAAGCGGCGAGATTGATTACAGCTGGTAACGACTATCGCATATTCCCAGTGGTACACCTATCCAAGTTGAAATTGGTCAAGAAATTTCCAGATCGACCCACTACTGTGCTAACAGCTGGGGTAGAGGATCGTCTTGATTTCGATGAAGCCCTATTACCGGAAGACAGCTGGGAAAGGACCCTAGAGCCGGACGAATTTAAGTTGATCGCATCACTGGTGTCCGATCTGGTCGGAAGACTAGGTACGGCAGAACGTTACGCGAATATCAAGTCTACTGGAAGGGTTATGACGAGCCGTCATGGGTAGACGAGGCCGATCTGAATTGCGATGTCCTAATCAAGGACTTCGAACGGAAGATGATCAACAGACATCGGTTTGATGTAATGCAGGTGGACGAAGAGTCCAATTAATGCATGATCGACGAACAGATTATGAAAGATGATTGAAGAACCTTTGACCGGAGAATAACGATTGACAAAACTCACGATTAATGGAGAGATGATGATGGACTTGAAGTAGTGAATTTACGGTGAATATTTCGAGACATGGTGGTGGAACAACGGCAGATGAGCCGATGGAAGACCGATCTAGGTTATGCATGAAAAGTGACGAAGCAACAGTTGGAAATGGCATCATCAAGGGTGCTTATTGATTAAAGAAGAAGTGATCAGCCAACTAACCAGACCCATAGAACTTACGACAAATGCGAGGGATGTTCCGGCCAGGATGACTCTCAAGCAAAAGGTGATATTGGATCCGCCAAGGCTCAAAGGAATCGACCTCACGCAGCGCGTCCGGAAATGTCCGAGGAGGTGGGTCCGATAGGAACCCGGGGTACCATGACCCATCGTCTGCCGGAGCATACATCAGAGGACGGTTCCGAGCACAATGGGAAATCGACGGGTCTAAGAAAATGTGAGATCACACTTCCAGTCTATCATTCCCAGCAGGATGAATTCCACGACTCTCTTCCATGATGCCCCGGCACGGCTTCTGCGCTGAAGTCGACTTTGATAATATTCTTGGAAGAAGTCATCGCGCTCTCGGAGGCTTTTATCGATGGGGAGATAATGTGTTGACTCCCAGATCGCCTGCGCATGCTGATCCAGGAACTCTTGGTACTTCGCTTCAAAGTCGGCAAACCAGCCGACTGATCGGAAAGAGACGGGTGCCAGCATGGTCTTGAAGGTATCCCAGGGGCTTCGAGAATACAGCAACTCTACCTCCGGCTGAGTGATCAGGTTACTACACCACTGATAAGCCGAAGGGGCGCGCGTGGCGACTGGAAACAACCATCCTTCGAGGCGTGTCAAGTAGTCGAAGACCACTTGTGCCGATACGTTTCTCATATCAAAGCCGACAAGTTGATACGGAGTCCATGGCAAGATATCTTCATCGGTTGCACCATCAGGCACCCTAATCAACGACTTGAAGTCACCCGTACGAAAGAAGAGGAACCCGACAGAGCTTTTATCAAGCGAACCCTCTCTCCCGCACTCGGTGATCGTTGGAGTGGATGTAATTGAGTCGATAAGGGCAGGGAAACCACCTTGAATGTCCTGATCAGGACTCGGTGAATGGTTATCCTCCGGATTCTCCTCTGAAATGGGAGGAAGGTGGCGTTGTCGCTTGGATCGAGATGTGGATCGTGAACGTTGAGTACGTCTTTTAGACGAAGAAGCGAATCTACTGACCGAGTCTTCTGGAGAATAACCTTGAAGACCAGCAGGCGAGCTTGCAGCCTGATCAGAACCTGCAAGAGAGGCGACGGATACTGGGGGGTTATCTGCATGTGAAGTGACATGCCAGCCAACTGGGTTTGGAGGTGCGAGTGGAACGAACGCAATTGCGCAACTTCATCTTGATCCTGTTGCAACTGGTCCCGCAGTGCGTCGCGATCTGAAGATACGTGATGAAGTGGCAACGCGCTGTGTAAAGCTCCCTCTTCAACTTGGAATTCTCGGCGCGTAGAACATCCATCTCGGTCTTGATGGATGACACCCCATCGACACGCATATCTCCTCCATCTGGGCTATGATGGTGGTATACTCATCCATCTTCAGCCGATTGGCTTCATTTTCTTTCCGGAGACGATCGCGTTGGTGCTTACGTTTCTCAGCCTCGGAGTTGAGCTTGAGCGCCTGCTCTACCAGGCGCTGATTCTTGGAGACGGCCTGATCGTATGATTCTTGTAGCACGCCCACACGCTGATGGAGTTGATCAATCGTCGATTGATCAGGAAGTACCGCAAGACGAGAGATCTCCTGCGCGTGATCAGCGATGGTCTCTTCCTAAACTGATCGTAGATAGCGATCACGATCACGACCGCCCTCCAGATCGCGGATCTGGGCGCGTTGGTCGGCTATAGTTTTCTCGTCAACCTTTAACTTGGACTTAAGATCGACAACCGCTGCACCGACAAAATCACGCAGGGGCGCAAGCTGCTCACGGACCCGCTTGATCACGCCATCGCGATCTGCCACTTTACGGTTGGCGCACGCAAGTTGCTGGCGAAGTATCGAGACGGTGTCCCGAGAGCGAGTTGGATAAAACCACGATATTCTCGTCTCGCGCGCGGAGCGTTTCTTGAAGACTGTATGCTTGATTGACCGCAGCGATCAGATCATCAGCCCTGGACCGATCTAGGGCAAGAGCGCTGTATGTGATCGCTGGGGAATCGTCCGTGATTGCTTGCATGATGGAAATGCGGAAGTTCCTGATCAGGAGAGTCTGATCGTTGATGTCACGGTTGGTGGATGATGAATGCTTGATCACAATGGGCAGACCATTAAATGGTAACGTCCTGATCGATTGCGACCTGATCGACAAAGATAGGGCAGATTGATGGATGCTGATCGCCTGATCGATGATGTCATGATTGATGGGTGTGGACAACACGATCAACGGTGGCATGATCCACGGTAGCCAACGGCATGATCGATCCCCGCCCCAACCGCTGTCCAGCTGGGACGAGGATCAGGGGCGGCTGGGGTAAAGTGTACCGCAAAATTGGTTCAATTGTGGGAGTAATTGTGGGTGTGATCGTGGGCACAACTGTGTGTGTAATCCTGTGTACAACTGTGTGTGTAATCCTGTGTACAACTGTGTGTACAATTGCACGTACATAGACGGGGCATCGTGAGAAGGGACGACTAGGTACGGGAACTAACGTTTGGCGACGGACGACAGATAAATCAGGTTGACTGGACGACGGAGTACATGGGAATGGGTAGTTCTGATTGGTTGATATTAGGTAATTGGTAGTTTTTAGGATCTAAGTGCTAATAAAGTTATCCTTTTGCGTACGATCGGTCAGATCGTTTACAGGGACGGCAACTTAGCGCCTTCCTTCTTCGCTTACACACCTCTACGTCCCGGGCGGGAGCACCTAGTGCACTTTTTGGCCCCCCGGCAGACGTAGGGTTTGTGGGAACTCGTCTTCAACCCCGCCCGCTGTGCCAGCGGTAGTCTTCGTAAAGGTTTTTTTGGTCTTGGGAACGTTATCGAGCAGTGCGCTCTCACCTCTACCCCATTAGTCCACGTTTTTTGTCCCCTAGTAGTTCGGCTGTCTAAGAGCCCCACGGGAACTCTAGGTGGATTTTAGTGGGAACTGTCGATCAGTCCGCAGCTGATCGACCCTCCTCTTGAGATTAGGTCAGGGATACATTAATACATTGGGTATTTCCTAGAAGAACTAGGCCTAATAGGCTCGGCGATCTGGCGGTGAAGATTTCCGCCGCCTGATAAAGTACCCCTTCGCCGATCAACACAAGATCGACATTCTACAACCTGCGGCCTGCGATCAACTGTTCGCGCCAATTCGTGGGGAGTCGTCTAGATCGATTAGCTGTCCTGATCATCGACTGCTTGCGCCTGATCAAGCCTGATCGTCGATCACCACTTGATCATCGACTATCGACCCTGATCACCCCAGGTCATCGATCATCGACCTTGATCATCTCCTGATTAACAATCAGAAGCCCTGAACATTGACTATTTGTGCCTGATCAAGCCTGATTGCACCCGATCGACACCTGTTGATTCGCTACGTCTCACCCCAATCTTGCATCAAGGAATTGCAGAGTGACATCCCCGCCACCTGGAGAGTGACCCACGTCCAAGCCGTCGGGTACACAAGGTGAGCAGGAACACAAGCAGTCACAGGCCAACCGGAGGACCCCCTTCGTTAGTCGGCAGTCCGGGCGCCGTGGTAACGCCTGATCAAGCTTCAAAAACTTTGATCAGTTGCTCCACCACAGCAGAACCACTCTTTCCTGGACGGTTTCAACACCCTTGATCGCCGTCTTATTCCCATTAGCCACTATAATTTCACCTTCATTGTGTTCGTCCAGACATGTAAACTTGGATTTGTCGTGGCCAATATGGTGTGTAGCACCACTGTCAATAGCCCACATTCCATAGATAGATACTCTTGCTTGTTGAGACTCCGCACTCTAACGAGACTGCAAAAGTCACTCGATCATAGTTGCTTTCATCTTCATACTGTCTCCATTGAACAATTTTTGCCCCGCGTCCAATTGCCGCCGCGTCGGGATCCTTGACTTTTATCTTCTGCTTTGACCAGCATCGATCAACCGTCTGACTGATCTTACCGCAGTACGTGCATTTGTACGATTCGCGTATGGTGTTGAATGCCTTGGTTGCCTCTTCGGTTTTCAGTGTCGATTCTGTTGTCACTGTTTTCTCATCTTGACGCTTGGTGTGTTCGTTCGTTAGCACCTTCACAACATCTCGATTTTTTTTGCAGTTCTGCATTGTTCATTTCTAAGTTAAGAACAACATTCTCATAACTTTTAGGAAGGCTGAGGAGCTGGCAGATAGCGACGTCTTTATTTTCCATCATAGCGATACTCTTGAGCTTGGCCGCGATGTTGAGAACTTCATTGCAGTGGTGCAAAACATTGTCACCTTCTGCCATCTTGATGATGAACAATTTGCGCTTGAGTTAGATCCGTCCAGATTTCTCGGAGCCACCTTAAAAGGCTTTTCAAACGTGCCCATGCGACCCAAGCTTCTTCACAATCATCAACCACGTGATGATACTCCGCATCCATATGTAGCAACATCAATCCAAACGCAACGTTGCTTGTCTTCACATATTCATCCATTCCGCGGGAGTCCGTGAAGGTTGGGTTTGTTTCACGATTTACGACATGCCAGACTGACTTCGTGAGGAATACGCCGCGCAAGTATCGGCACCACGTCGCAAAGTTGTCTCCGTTGAAGTCGTCAATTTAGATGCTGGCGGAATAGTTACTTTAGGACATGGCGGTTGGGCTCATAACTATTAAAATCTTGAGCGTAGTGTTGACGGAAGCTGGGAAGGGGGGAAGATTCGAAAGAAAGAAAGAAAGAAAGTGTATTATTATAATTAAAGATGGGAATTGATCGGGCCACCCCCCCCCCTCCCTTTTGTGTCCAAATGCGTCAAATATGGGTAAGTTTTGGGCTTCAAAAATGAGCCTTTAAATTATGCTAGCTTTATTAAGTTGACATCCGCAATGAATGGCAGTGTTTGAAAACGAAACGTCTGAAACAGAAGAAAGTGCTAAACGGCTCGGCCTGGTCCCAGATTTCATGGTTGCCATCTCGTCTGTTTTGTGGCATGTCAAGAACGCAAAGTCTCAGATTCAATACTGTCATACTTGTTACTACCTCAACCACGGTTGAATTCATCGATCTACACAAGCGAATTTGTAAATTATAAGCTCTGATGGAGCAACTATTTCTACGCTGCCTGAATAAAGCTCAGGACGTTCATTTCTGTCTTGACGTAGCTGGTTGGTACCCAAGTGGCAGAAATACGAGCTAGCAACGTCATTAGACACTCCACACAGATTGAATCGCCATCGGCCTCCATTATCTACCCACAAAACGATCGGGTTCATGTTCGTGAGGCAATGACGGCAGCGAACAACTCCGGTGGGGCCAAATTTCACTACATCTAGTTTTTCCCTCATCATTAGGAGCCAACGGCCGGATAATAAGTCCATACGTTATCTTAGACTTATTTGCTTGCTCGAGACTGCTGAAAATTTCCGCTTGGCACATTACTGTTGTTTTACACTTTGGATGGTTCATGCTGGTTTAGTATTGACTGCTGTTGTTGGATCGTAACCGGTGGTGGTCTCATGGGGTGGTCCATTGGAGGTGGAGCACCAGAAGTGGCCATACTTCCTCCTATAGGTGCAGTCATCACTCCTCCCATTGGTGGAGGTCCTCGCCGTCCCATATCCAAAGGTACATTGAGTCCCATGTTGGCAAATTGTTGTGTACATCCATTCTGTTCATTCAAAGGCAATCCCTGACTCATGTACCCACGAAGCGGTGAAGGTCCTGGCTTCGACATTCTTTGTCCCATACGGGCGGCTTGATGCGCGTGCGACGTTGCCGGCCACTCAACGTGCATTATCCAAGCGGTGGACGAGCATCCCGTCGTGCTCGAGTGTGGCGCGACGGGATGTGGCAAGTTGACGCTGGTGTCTCAACTATTCTTGGACACGTGGATCGAGCGTGGCGTGGGCGGTGCGTGCGAGATTTGTGTACGCAGCCACGACGCCTGGCCGCCATGAGCGTCGCGAGTCGCGTGGCGTATGAACGCGCCGAAAACGTGGGGGATATCGTGGGGTACGACATTCGGACGGAAGCGCAGCGGTTGAGCACCACGCGCTTGCTCTTTTGTACGACCGGAATCCTCTTGCGACGATTCTTGTCCGATCGGACGCTCGCGGGCGTCTCGAACGTCGTGGTCGATGAAGTGCACGAACGCACGGTCGAGACGGATTTCCTCTTGTCGATTCTGCGCGAGTTACTTGCGCATCGTCGGGAACTGCGCGTCGTTTTAATGAGTGGTCCACGCATTTTCTGGGATTGCAAACCTTGTTCTCTCGGTGGTCCTAAGCTTCTACTACAGCTTGTAGGTGCTGGATACTTGTTAAAGTGCTGTTAATGCGGTGCTGTAGTTTGACTCGATGGGACAGAAGAGCTGTGCATTGGGGGTGCACACCTTCGTTGCTGTGCGAGGGAGCATCTCGGCGTCATCTTTCTTCAACTTGTCGGCTTCGGCCACCATGCGGTCAATGTCTTCCTGGCTCAACCGGCCGAGGTTTCAATTATTTCAATTCCCTAATTTAAGGGTTCATTTTTGAAGCCCAAAACTTACCCATACAGTAGAACCTGTCTAAACAAATACGCTCGGGACCGGGTCAAACGTATTATTTCACGGAGGTTATTAACTGGTAGAGATGCGCAGCGGTACGCAGCTGTACTTATGATCAGGGGCTGTGAAATGTAACCCTCAACTAACCACCAACAAACGAAGAACCAACAAAACCGCACAAAACCCGCAACATCCGACCACACCAACCACAGTTTGACAGCAGAACCCAAAGATGCCAAGGGCTGGAGCACAGCACACAACCATGCCGGACAAGGTCCGCATTGCCTTGTGTGAGCACAAGCAGAAGAACCCTTCGCTCACGCATAAAGAGCTGATTGCTTGGGTGGAGACCAATCACCACCTCAAAATCAGCCAAGCAACGGTCTCCAACACGCTCAAACGTTCGGGCGAGATCCTCCAAAAGGCGTGCAACATCAATCTTGAGCAGAAGCGGCAAAAGACCGTAAAGTATCCCGAGATAGAGAAGGCGCTTTTTTAGTGGTTTACGGCTCATGAGGAGCAGGTGAACATGAGCGGCGATCTTCTGAAAGAAAGCGCTAGCAAGATCCTTTATCGTCTCTACCCAGGTCACGAGAAATTCGAGTTCTCAAACGGCTGGCTTGAACCATTCAACACACGACACGGCATTCGGTCCGTCCGTCGCTTTGGCGAGAGTGGTTCCGTCAACAAACAACTCATCGAGGATGAGTGCCCAAAGATACGTGAGGTGCTCGACAAGTATGCACTCAGTGACATCTACAACATGGATGAGACGGGCCTGTTCTACAGGATGCAGGTTTGTTAAACATTGCCATTCAATTCAATTGTTATAAAAAATGCTCTAAGCATGTCACGTTTCAGGCAGATCACTTGCGTGCAACCAAGCAGCTTGAAGGGCGCAAGCAGCACAAGGAACGGCTGACTCTTGCCGTTTGCTGCAATGCCGATGATTCAGACAAGCTTCCCCTTTGGATCATTGGGAAGTCAAGGAGCCCACGCTGCTTCAAGAACATCAATCTGAACAATCTCGGTTGCGTGTACCGCAACAATGTAAAGGCTTGGATGACGCAAATTATTTTTCTTGAGTGGCTCAAATCGTTTGATCTTCGAATGGCTGACAGAAATGTTTTTTTTTATTCTTGATTCTTGACAATTGCGGTGCACATGTTCCTCTTAACGACATTCCGGCCCGTATTCAGCTACGGAACACTACTGTGTTCTACCTGCCACCAAACACCACATCAAAGCTGCAGCCCTGCGATGCTGGGATTATACGGAACATCAAGGCCTACTACCGCCGCGCTTTCAAACGCCTTCTCCTGCAGCGTGTGGAGGACAAACTTCCTGATCCTGAGAAGATCGACATTCTTGAGCCATTCAGGATTGCAGTCCCCGCGTGGAAGAACGAGGTGAAGGCAGAGACCATTGCAAACTGTTTCCGCCACTGCCAGATTCGCAGCACGGCACCGGTGGATCAGCAGCCAGTTTTGGCAGAGGAGGAGCTTCTCGACCAGGAGGTTGTGGCCGAGCTGGAGTCACAGATTCGCCGCTTCCGCTACTCCAATCCCATGGATGTGCGTAACCTCCTCAGATACAGCGAGGTGGATGTTGTCACCTACGCACCTACCTTGGACGAGGTGATTCAGGATCACTTGGTGCCGGAACCCGTGGAAGAACAGGCCGATGACGATGAAAGCCAAGAGGTCGCCATTGTTCCGGTATCTGAGGCACAGGCAATGATACGTTCACTGGAAACATTCTGGCTGCAGCAATCTGACGTGAACGAGCTCTTCATGACGGCCCTCCAACGCATGAAGAACAAGGCTGCAGCCATAAAGACCAGCCACATGAAGCAGAAGGGCATACGTGACTTTTTGAGCGTGTTTGAATAGCGACATATAGGGCCAGGTATATAGGATATTTTTTAACATAAGTTGTGGGACTGAGAAAATTTATCAAATATCACATTACGGAGGTTTATTAATTCCAATATGGGGACGAGCTCGGGACCGGCAAGAAATATTTGTTTGCGGAGGTTATTAGTTTATACAGTATCAATTTAGACAGGTTCTACTGTAATTGACGCATTTGGACATAAAAGGGAGTGGGTGTGGCCCGATCAATTCCCTTAAAGATTTAGTCCTAAACTTTAATCATAATTCCATGCATATAAATGACTTTAAATCATTGCGATTTTGTCCAATGAAAAATGCTCATGGGCGGCCCTCGCCAACGGTCAAATACCGGACCAACTAGTATTACCGACAGAAGTGAGGTATGGACAACCCTCAACACTTTATTAGGGGGTTTCAAAGTTGGCGATTTCGGTGAACGATTTCATCCAAAATTGGGGACGACAATGTTTTGGCAAATCGAACTGTTCAAGGTCGACCCCCCCCGCCATTTTAAGGAAATTTTTTGTCCATTTCAGGAATTTAAATTTGCCTCTGAGTTTTTTCTTCCGTACTGTACCCATCTAAAAGTTTAGTGGACATGACATCAACTAAAATGAAGTGTTCACGTGATGTATGGATATGCAATTAGGCTCGCTCGACTGACGGGTCATAATGTGTTTACATCATATATAACCTCTTCGTTGGCTTACACGGAGGATAACTAGCAATTGTACATACATATTTTAAATGTTGGATGCAAAAATTCGTCGGTACTCAGCCTTCAGGCTTTAGACTACAGAGATGGACGGGGTTAGCGTCAATCCTTCGGCAGCCATATCACGTAGAAAATCCTATGCATCAAAACACCAAGTTAGTAAAGAAACCGCGAAAACGCACGAAAAGTTACATTCCTTAGCTCGCCCGCCTTTTCGAACCCAGGAATGGGGGATTCACAGTCAGTCAAGAAAACTATGTTTTGGCGACGATCTTTGGCCCATGCTGCTACTAAGTCTCGTACCGTTTAGTTGACACATTGCGAAACGGCCTCACCGCAAACAACCATCTTATCAGCGAGTTTAAGGGATAATTCAAGCTAATAAACCGAAAGTAGGACACCAGCATATGTACGTGAACACGGCAAACTTATCGAACGATTGCAATCTAGATACCTTGTAGCCCAATCAATACGTACCCATTCCAAGTGATAGCCATGGATCATATCCCGTCGCTGCCCCTATCGACTGATGGGAATACGGAACTGCTGATTTGGACTGATCTGTTCACGGGTATGGTTATCGCGAAAGCGGGATCGTCTCGTACAGCTCAGAAAGTCGCTGAAAGTTAAGAAGAATGTGTATTCCGACTATTTGTATCTAGCGAGGTGATTAGACATGACCGAGAACCCGGTTTTATGTCCGAGGTATTTCGTGCGTTCAAAAAGATCGTGGGACAGCGACAGAGTGCCACTATGGCATATCGTCCACAGGCGAACGGCAAGGCGGAAAGGACGGTGCAGACTATTACACGGGAAATCAAGATGTATGTATCAGATGTCGGCCAGAAAGATTGGAGCTTGTACGCAGAGGGACTGGTATTCGCGCTAAACTCGACCCCTGATCGAATTCGCGGAGAAACATCATTTTATTTGGCATATGGGTGGGATCCGCGATCATCAATGGAATCAACATTACAACTGGGTGTAATTCGGCGTAAAGACCGAGATGCTCGTCGGTGGAGATATAAGTTGCAGAAAGACTATAGATACGCCCGTGATCAAGTGAGCACTCGATTGCACCAAGCGATGGCCGATCGAGCTGAAAAGAAAAACGATCGAGTGACACCGCACAAGATTGAATCTGGTTCAAGGGTCTGGTTATATCTCGTTCGGTTGAAAGAAGGGTTCGCGAAGAAACTGGCGCATATGTGTCACGGACCCTTCAGAGTCGATGAGTTGATTGGTAATCATGCGGCGAGATTGGTTACAGCTGGCATCGACTATCGTATGTTCCCAGTATTGCACCTGTCCAAGTTGAAATTGGTCAAGCAATTTCCAGATCTCCCTACTACTGCGCTAACAGTCGGGATAGAGGATCGTTTCAACTTTGATGAAGCTTTGCTACCCGAAGACATCTGGGAAAGGACGCTGGATCCAGATGAGTTTGAAGTTTATCGTATTACCGATGTCCGATCTGGTCGAAAGACTAGGTATGGAAGAAGGTTACGCGAATATCAAGTCTACTGGAAAGGTTATACTGAGCCGTCGTAGGTAGACGAGGAAGATCTGAATTGTGATGCTATGATCAAGGACTTCGAAAGGAAGATGGTCAACAGACATCGGTTTGACGTAATGCAAGTGGGCGAAGAGTCCACTAATGCGTGGTCGATGGACCGATCGTGGGTTTATGATAGAAGAACCTCCGATCGAAGAAAATGATTGATGAAACTCACAATGGATAATAAATGATGAATGACTTGGAGTGATGTATTTACGATGGATTTTGCGAGGTATGGTGATTGAGAAACGGCAGATGAGCCGACAGAATACCGATTTATGTTATGCATTGAAAAGTAATGAAGCAACAGTGGGAAATGGCATGATCAAGAGTGTTTATTGATTAAAGAAGTGATCAACTGACTACTCAGACCCATAGAACTTGCGAAGTATGCGGGGAATTTTACGGCCAGGGTGGTCTTCGGGGGAAAGACGATATTGAACCCGCCAAGGTTTAAAGTCATCAACCTCTCTCAACGCGTCCGATAGGGTCCGAGGTGGCGGGTCCGATAGGAACCCGGGGTACCACGCCCCATCGTCGGCCGGGTCACACTTCAAAGGACGGTTTCGAGCACAATGGGTGATCGACGGGTAGAGGAAAATGTCGAGATCACACTTCCCGTCGATCATCCCCCGCAGGATAAAGTCCACAACCCTCTTCCATGTCGCCCCGGCACGACTTCTGCGCTGAAGCCGTTAGTTGTAATAGTCCCGGAAGAAGTCATCATTCTCGCGAAGGCTTTTCTTGATGGTGAGATAATGCGTCGACTCCCAGATCTCCAGCGAGGATGGTTGGGAAACAAACGGTACTTCGCTTCAAAGTCGGCAAACCATCCGACCGAGCGGAAAGAAATGGGCAGCATCATGGTCGTGAAAATGGCCCAGGGGCGTTGGGAATATAACCGCTCCACCTCCGGCTGGTGATCAAATGACCAAACCACTGATCAGCCGGAGGGGCACGCGTGGCGGCCGGGAACAACCATCCTTCGGGGCGGGTAAAGTAGTCAAAGACCACTTGAGACGTGACGCTACTCAGATCGAACCCACTGAGTTGACTTGGAGTCCACGACAGGATGTCGGCGTCAGTGGTATCATCAGGCACCGTGACCAACGATTTGAAATCACCCGTACGTGGAAAAAGGGACCCGGCAGAGCCTTGATCAGGCAAAGCATCTCTCCCGAACTTGCTAATTGTTGGAGTAGATGGAATGGAAGCGATCGGGTCAGGGAATCCATCTTCATCGTCCTGATCAGGACTTGGAGGATCATCGTCCTCCGTCTTCTCCTCCGAAATGGGGGAAAGGAGGCGTGGCCGCTTCGACCGAGAGGAAGATCGGGAACGTTGAATACGTCTTTTAGACGAAGGAGCGGCGCGGCTGATCGAGCCGTCTGGAGAATCAGCGGGAAAGCTATCAGGCTATGCAGCCTGATTAGAACCTGCAAGAGGGTTACGGGCAGCCGGTGCGATCTGCACCCTTAACGACATACTGCCAACTGGACCTGAAGGTCCGAGTGAAACGAGCGCAACTGCTTTACTTCTTCTTGAGTCTGTCGCAGTTTATTGCGCAGCGTGTCGCGTTCTGCAGAAACTTTATCGAAGCGGCATTGCGTAGTGAAAAGCCCTTCCTCCAGCTGAGAATATGCGACGTGTAGATCATCCAGATCAGCCTGGAGATCAGACACTCCCTCGACCCGCTCACATATCTCCTGCGTCTGGGCCATGATGGCGGTATAGTCATCCATCTGCATGCGATTGGTTTTATTCTTCTTCCGGAGGCGATCGTATTAATATTTGCGCCTGTCAATCTCGGCGGTGAGCTTGAACGCCTGTTCGACCAAGCGCTTATTCCTAGAAGCAGCCCGATCGTATTCCTCTTGTAACTTGGCCATGCGCTTGATCAGCAATAGTATCTTCATGCACCGATCGCAGATAGCGATCACGATCACGACTGCTCTCTAGATCCCGGACCCGGGCACGTTGATCGACCATGGTTTTCTCTTGATCGGCTACAGTGTTTTTGGACGGTCTTCAACTGAGTCCTTAGATCGTTGACTGCAGTGTCAACGAAATCACGCAGTGTTACAAGCTGTTTAAGGGCGGCCCGCTTGATCTCGGCATCTCGGTCCGCCACATCGCGGTTGGCACGAGCTAGCTTCTGTCGAAGCATCGCGATAGTGTCTTCGCTCATCGTGAGCGATGTGGATAACATGGTGATCTGTTCGTCGCGTGCGTTGAGGGCCTCTTGTAGGCTGTAAGACTGATTGATTAGGGCAATCGCCTTATCAGCTGCGGCCCGACCCAGGGCAGGAGCGTTGGCGGTGTTCGCTGGGGTGTCGTCCGTTATCGCATGCATGATGGAAATGCAGAAATGCGTGATCGAGACAGCTTGATTGCAGATGCCACGGTTGGTGGAGGATGAACGTTGGATAGCGAGGGGAATACCACTAACGGTAACGGCCTGACCGATTGGGACCTGATCGGCGGGTGAAGGGACAGATTGATGGGTGATGATCACCTGATCAATAATGTCATGATTGATTGGTGTGGACAACTCGACCAACGGTAGCATGATCTACGATATCCATCGGCATGATCGACCCTCGCCCCAACCGCTGTACGGCTGGGACGAGGCTCAGGGGCGGCTGTGGTAAAGCGTGCTATAAATTGGGCCTAATTAAGGGCCTAATTAGAGGTCTGACTGTGGACAAAACTTGTGTACGTAATCGTGTACGATTGTGTGTACCACGGTGTACACAGTTACGTGTACACAACCGTGGTGCACATAGACAGGACATAGACGGGGCATGGAAGATGGAACGATTACATACAGGTACTCAACGAACACGCCGAACACCGCCAAACACAGACGAACTACGGATAAATCAGGTCGACTGGTCCACGGAGAAAGCCTGAATAGACGGTTCTAATAGGCTGAAATTAGGGAAATGGTAGATCTAAGGATAAAAGTGATAATAAAGCTCTCCTTTTGCGTGCGATCAGGCACATCGTTTACAGGGACGGCAACTTAGGGTCTCCCTTCTTCTAATAAATACCTCTACGTCCCGGGCGGGAGCACTGAGTGCGTTTTGTGGCCCACCGGTAGGCGTAGAGTGTGAGAACTCGCCGCAACTCCGCCAGCTGTGTCAGCGGTTCTTCTTCTTAAGTTTTTTTTGGTCTCGGGAACGTGATTGAGCAGTGCTCTCACCTCTTCCCCGTTTGGTTCACGCTTGGCCCCTAGAGTTCGGCTGCTGCAAGCATCCCACGGGAACTCTAGGTGGATTTAGTGAAATTTACTCCCCCCTCGTAGGTCTAGGCTAGGAATACATATATTTGGGTGTTCCTTTAGCTGTTTAAGACTCCAGAGGCTCCGCGATCAGGCAGTGAAGACTTCCTCTTCCTGATCAAGTACCCCTTTCGCCGATCAACACCTGATCAACACTTTGCAACTCGCGACCCGCGTTCATCTGCTCGCAACTCGCGGCCAACTAGTGCCTGATCGACTGAATCGATCAGACCGATTAGACCAATCAGGCCGAACAGAACGATCAGACCGATTAAGCAGATCAGACCGTTCAGGCCGATCAGGTCGATCACGATCTGACTTTTGACTACTGGCTATGATCACCCCTGATCACCCCCTTATCAACGACCAGAGATCCTGATCATCGACTATTTGTGCCTGATCAAGCCTGATCAAGTTTGATCACGCCCAATCGCATCCGTCGCTTCATCACAAGTCGAATCAATCTTGCAACAAGAAATTGTCGTGTTTACATCCCCGACACCTGGAGAGCGACCCACTCCCAAGCCGTCGGGTACACAAGGTGAGCAGGAACACAGGCAGTCAAGAGACAACCGGAGGACCCCCTTCGTAGTCGGCAGTCTGGGCGCCGTGGTAACGCCTGATCAAGCGTAAAAAAACTTTGATCAGCCGCTCCACCACAATAAGATCGCAGCCCATCTCCCCAATCGTCCGTCTATCCCGCTGGATGTCAATAACCACTTCAACGTGGATCGACTTGACAAGACAGTGATCGCATTTCCGACCAGCATCGTAAAGTAGACGTCCAAAATTCGCAGAAGATCCAACACTTCTTTTTCTACGGGGCTGTAATTCAGCTCACCGCTCATCAGTGTCCGGCTAGCGAATGCGACGGGGAAATACACTTGATTATGTTCTTGTACCAACGCGGCAGATACTGCCCACTTGCTGGCATGAACCACGATCACCGGAGTTTTGGCTTGATCGAAATGGCACAGGGTTGGGGATGACGCAATATTCGCTTTCAGCATACTGAATGCCAGTCGTGCCCTGGTTAACTGATCGTCTTCATGCACCGAACTCTCGTTGATCAATGCTCGACTCTTTAACTCTTAATAATCTATTTCTCGTAATTGTTAGAGCACAGCGTCCTATATATCGAAAAATCTTCAATAAATCGACGGTAGTAGTTCAAGCTTCCCAAAACGATTGCATAGCGCGTTATGTACCAGGAAAAGGCAAATCGATCAAATCATCCAAATTCTTCGGATTTGTTTCCAAACCACGGCTAGAGACGTGATGTCCTAATTAAGGAACTTCACTCCGCCCCCAGTACTATTTATCCACGCTGATCGACAAGTTCCACTGATCGCACTTTTCCAATAGGTTCCGCACCTTATCACACAGGGTATTCCATGTAGGTGCAGAGATCAAGATATCATCGATATATGATCGTCGCTGCAGCACAGACGGGCGGTGTCTGATCAGACTCTCCCATAGTAAATACATCAGCTGACTCATTGGAACCGTCCTTAACCTTGAGATACCCATATAATTAATTATCAATCAACCGCTGGTAGATCTGCGGAGCATTCTTTAGGCCAAAGGGAATCCTATTCCATTCAAACAAACCAAACGGGGTGACAAAACCCGAAATCTGACGTTCTCGATCGGTCATAGACACGACCCAAACACCACTTGCCATATCCAAGGAACAAAACCATAACGCTTTATCCAAATCTTCGAGCAGATCAGAGATCAGCGGCATTGGGTACACCATCAAACGCGTGAGTTGATTCACCGCGCGATAATCGATACACAGGCGAATATCAACCCCATTCTTCTTCACAATAATCAGTATGGGTGATGCCCAGGTTGACGTAGACGGCTGGATGATCTTCGTGGCCAATAGCCCCTTGATCAAGGCTGATAACTTCTCGCGAAATGTGTAGCAACCTTCCGGCACTTTTGAGCGATCAGGAGCGCATTGCCTACATCGATATCGCAAACAACTCCACGTGCAGCAGGAGGCAGTGCGTTCCATTTCCCGATCAACAGATCTTTCTTCGCCCAAATTATATCGCGAAGCTGATCAATTTCCTCTGCTGTGTTGATCAATGGATCAACAACTTGCAAATCGTCCTTGGTCACTTCTTCGGTACTTGCTGAAACGGCAGGTAGCGTGGTAAGCTGTTTCTCCAGCTCTTCCACGAACAAATCTCCACCCTCGTGGTAGCAAACTTGATCATCGATGGGAATCACACCGAATTCACCGTGATCGGCTGAGACGGGGTGGTCACGCATATCTTGATCAGGCTCATATCTTGCAACAGGTTGTTCAACTCCGTGATCTAAGGCCGGACCTTTCGTCCCCGGCTCTTGATTGCACTTCTCTTGCACTTCTTGCACCTTCTGCGATTTTCCGGTTACTAATGCCACAGATGTCACGATCGGGTCCGTAGGACGTACCAAAATACTTTGAGGAATAGGATACTCCTTCTTCTCGACCAGGGGACCTTGATTGACACTTTCTTGATCGTCATGCACAGAATCAGTAGAGGATTGATACGCGAGATTTTGCCACTCGCTGTAGCGACTGGACCCCGCCGAAATAAACCCAGGGCGACGGGGCACGCCGTCTTTGTTCATCCAGATACCTAAAATCGTATCGTCTTGTAGAGTGATCGGATGATCAGCGACATTCGAAAAATGCAAATACCGTAGTCTAACCATGCCCCTAGTAATAGTGGGGACCCAATATTTTCCGCGAGTAATCCACAACATTCGAGATCGCTGGTCATAAATCCGAACCTCAGCAGATCAACTTATGGGAATCTGCTCGAACGGATCAATTTCATAAAGTTTCCACTTGATCCGTACAACTGTCGACGTCCTTCTAATGGGATGATCACCTCATCAGGCAGACTTAGTGCACCATGGACGACGTCTAATCGAACACCAGCTGGTATCATAAAATCCATAGCAATATAGAGTCTTGACCGACAAGTTTTCCCACCCATGCATGGAAGTAATATCCCAAAGAACCTGCTAACGTCACTTTAATCTTAGTGCGCCCCTCTGTGAGGTACGCACTTCTCCGATACCAACACATTCTTGCATTTGGCTCGTGTCGATCTGGCAACCCACCTTACGAGCAAAGGTTGAGCTGACGATCGACAATTCGGCACCAGAATCGAATAGTAACGTGGTACGTTCGTTATTAATTTTACCGGTCGCCTTGGATTGTTCATACCATTTCTTAGTCGAGTAGTACTTCCAATATCCTCCTGATTCACCCGGAAGCAAATCAACTTCCATGATCACCGGGGAGCGAGAAAACTCATCAATACGGAAATTAGCCAAACGTGGTAAATCAGGCTGATCACATTTTTCATTATCTCTTCCTGCTGCTTGATCATCCCTCTTCTTATCTACATATGAAAAAATACACAGAACAGGACGCTCGTCTCGTACCATATTCCAACCTGGAGAGCGTCCTAGTTTAACATGTCTTCGGCCTCCTTGGGCAACATTCCAGCATGCTTGGTAGGGTTATACCACTGGCGAATGCTATTGAAAAATTCTTGCAAAGAGCACTTTCCCGCATCGTGAACTTCGCCGCATGCTCGGCAGACGTACAAGCATTGATCCGTCGGGCGTCCCTTCTTGCCACACTTCAGACATGTCAGGCGCTTCCAACAACGTAAGTTATCATGCCTGATCGATCCACAATGACTGCACTTCTTCACCGCCCCTTGATCAACAGCACTTGATTCACTTTGTTTACCAGATAGGGGTTCGCCAGGTTGATCATGCGTCACTGGTTGATCGCGCATGGCAGCGATCATGTAACGAAGATGATTACCATCACTTCCACTGTTATCGGCACTTGATTCTTCACTCCCAGACAATCACCGTGATCGCGCATACTGCTTTAGGCTTCCTCGCCAGGGCCAGTGCTTGATCATGGCCGAATTTCCGGCGGAATCGGCTAGTGCCTACCGCCTCCGTTGGCTGGTACGACTTATTGCGTGCATAAGCCCGCAGCGTCACTTCCTGATCCGTGGCGTTATCCAACCGCAGAAGTGAAAGTTGATCAGCGAATTCGTGATTGTACAACGTGTCAAGAAAGTGTTGCACATGTTCACAAAATATCTTAGACGATCCGTCCTTGATCGACAGCTTATCTCGCATTCCCGCAACATTCAACCGGTGAATATACTCAATGGGAGTTTCATCCGATCGCTGCTTCGGGCGAGATGACGATTAACCACTTCCACAGTATAGAGTTTCAAACTCATCCACAAGACTCTTCCTTCTCTAGCGAGTAGATCTACTCAGCTGGCGATTCCAATTGCGCGCCTGTCCTTTTTATATCGCCCAGGATCAAACATTTTTCATGATCAGAAGCTTGATCATGCATATAAATGCTGACTTGAGGCGACTGATCCCATTCCGCGCTTGATCTTCATCTCCTTCCTTTCCTGAAAATTCCTTCAGATCACTGATCGCGGACATCCGGATCCTGGGAATCGGCTGTTGATCAGGCATTCCAGTATACGCGGACTCAACTGTGGCTCGTCGGGGCAGAGTGATCAGCTCATCTGGGTCCATAAAATCACCCTGGGATCGTTGATCATGGAACGAATACACGGATTCCATGTCAAAATCCTTAACCGTCGTCTATCTTCCTTGCTTTGACTGCTGATCATGAATCGAATGCACGTACTCCATATTGGCATCCTTGACCGTTGGAGCTCTCCCTTGATTAGGCTGGTGGCCTTTCGTGCGAACGACTCCAGGTGTTGACTTGCCCCTTTCCTCAGCCAAAAACCGCCCCATAGCCTTATCAAAAAATGATTGCAGCCGTGGGTCCTGCGATGGTTGATCATCCTACACCTTGATTGATTGAGGCTCCTTCTTTAAAACTGAGAACTTGGCCTCATCCTTCTGGAAGACCGTCATCCTGGTAATCTTGGGCTCCACCTTCCGGCACTGCTCGACTCTACTTCAGACACATCACCTTCGGAAGGAGCAGATTCGTAACAGGATGATCCCGTCTGTTCTGACACGTTGATCGACGGACCCGCTCCATTTTCTTAGCAGAGAACTGGGGGGTTCCACCTTAGTAGATCGACACACGATAGGTACCAGCAGATCAAACAGCCGCTGGTTAGCTGCCGCAAGATCTTCTGGGTCCTAATATAACACTTCTTCAGCATCGTAGGCGTCTGTTGCCAGACCATCCTGCTTGATCAGGCGTATTAGCCTTAACACGTTCGTGAGCTTATTCTTCCCGTCCGTAACTGGTTGGTCTACCGGTCCGTGCAGCTTCCCGCTGATCGTGACCCCGAGCAGTCTCATGATCGAGTTCGTCAATAAGAAATCTTCCAGTTCTCCTTTGTAAATTTTTCTGTAAAACGTCTTCACCAGATCAGCTTCCGTTGGCGGCGTACTTGACCGACTTTCGTCGCTCTTCGACCCAAGCACACCTTAGGTTGGTCGGACTTGTAGTAAGTCACCACCGGCTTCCAATCCGGATCATTATACACACATGTAATTGGCGGATCATAAATTGCGTTATGATCCGCAGGGGCTCCCGAAGGATCTTCGGGAGGTGGTTGAGGCTTCCCCTCCTTTATCGCATCAAGATACCTCCCCATGTCCTGATGATCAGCATTTCCTTTCTTCTTCAGACATGACGACGGCGAACTGCCTTCCATCGCCATAATCACCTCCTCCTTTTCCACTTTGATTTTCTATTCAGCTTCCGCTTCCGTTTTCATTTCCGCATCAGCGTCATCTTGCGTAGAATCGCGGTGATATTCCGCGTCGCCGAAAGATACGGGCACGCACACCATTGCGGTGGAGAGCGACTGATCAAAGTTTTTGAAGCTTGATCAGGAGTTACCACGGCGCCCGAACTGCCGACTAACGAAGGGGGTCGTCCGGTTGTCTCTTGACTGCTTGTGTTCCTTCTCACCTTGTGTACTCGACGGCTTAGGCGTGGGTCGCTCTACAGGTGGCGGGGATGTCACTATGCACTTCCTTGATGTAAGATTGGGGTAATAGGTAGCGAGTCGACGGGGGTCTATCAGGTGCGATCAGGCTTGATCAGTCTTGATCGGGCTTGATCAGGCACAAATAGTCGGTTATCAGGTCTTCTGATCAGTCCAGTTGATTCCCCACGAATTGGCACGAGTTCCGAACAGGTGATCGCAGGTCGCTCGTTCCAGATCGACGATCTGGGTGGTGATCAGCGAAGGGGTACTTGATCAAGCGGCGGAAGTCTTCACCACTTGATCTCGGAGCCTCTTAAGCTTAATTCGCCAATATAATACCCAAAGTACCTTGTATTCTAAACTTAAACTTTAAAGGGGAGGCCGATCAGCGCGTTCTAAGGGTTGATCGACGATTTCCACCTAGATTTCCCGTGGGGCGCTTAGAGAAGCCGAACTACTAGGGGCCAAAAAAACGTGGAACAATGGGGAAGAGGTGACAGTGCACTGCTCGATCACGTTACCAAGACCAAAAACCTTTAAAAGAATACCGCTGGCACAGCGGGCGGAGTCTCGGGGCGAATTCTCAACACTCTATGCCTACCGGTGGGCCAAAAAATGCACTAGATGCTCCCGCCCGGGACGTATAGGTGTGTATTAATGCGGGGAAGCGCAAAGGTGCCGTCCCTGAGAGTCCTTAGTAGTTGAACGCAAAAGGAGAACTTTATTAGCACTTATATCCTAAAAACTACCAATAACCTAATATCGACCAATCAGAGTTTCCCATTCCCATGTACTACGTCGACCAATCAACCTAATTTATTTGTCGTCCCTCTCCAACCGTTAGGTACCCGTACCTAGTCGTCCCTTCTCACACTGCCCCGTCTATTTCCCGTATATGTACCTGCAATTGTACATACAGTTGTACACAGGATTACACACAGTTGTGCCCACGATCACACCCACAATTATGCCCACAATTGTATTAATTTTGCGGTACACTTTACCACACTGCCGAATGGGGAAGAAAATGAAATCAAAACAAGTTGTGGCTAACGCGGATCTCATAGATGGACTATACTGGCTTCACACTTAACAGAGATCAGCAAATCTGACAACAGGTAGCAGAAACAACATTAATCTACATCCACGAATGGGACATGCTCCGAACGAAGTGCTTCGAAAGATAATCAATAGCAATATGATCAAGGATGCGAATGTTCCTTCCAAGTCAAGTGAACAAGGGATGTGTCTAGGATGCCAAGAAGTGAAGATGGTTCAGAAATCATTTCCAAGCAACTGTGACAAGAGTCGATATGGAACTTTTGAACTTCTCCATTTTGACATCTGTGGCTTTATGGAGATTGAAGCAGCAAGTATTTATTGCTGATAGTTGATGAATCCAGCGGATGTATGAAGGGATTTTGTCTGCGAGCCAAGTCGGAGAGCGAGCATTACATTAAGAACTACATTGTGTTGCTGCAGAAGCAATTCAATGTGAAGGTCAAGTCTGTGTGTCACGATAGTGCTCGTGAGTTTGCAACGAACTCACTCCGAGAATTCTATTAAGACGAAGGCATTGAACAACAAAAACTGTTCCATATGCCCACCAAACCAATGGAACTGCTGAACGTACCATCCGGACAATCCTTACTATCCGGAGAAGTATGCTGCACCATGTCAAGTAAGACAAGTGTTTTTGGGCTGAAGCAACCATGACAGCAATCTACGTAAAGAATCGACTGCCTTCACCCAAGATTACGCACAAGACTCCATTTGAGATAGTATACAAGCGCAAACCAAGTGTCAAGCATATGCACGTTTTTGGATGCCATGCCTACATTCTCACTCCAAGAGAAAAGAGAATAAAGTGGGATCCCAAAGCCCGAAATGGAATCTTTTTGGGCTACGAAGAAATATCCAAAGCTTACCGTGTTTTTGACATCGAGGCGGGGCAGGTTGTTATCAGTCGCGATGTCAACTTTGCTGAAACGACCTTTGGACTCTCACCGATCATTGATGATGAAGATTATGATGACCTGGACTTCGAGTCATTAGATCTGTGTGATGATGACCTTCATCAAACACAGTTCACGCAAACGGGCAAGCTCAAAAGTCGACCAAATGAAGAAAATCAAATGGCAAACAAATCTCCCATGGTTCGACGACGGCCAGGTCGGAAAAAATCTAATGCACCCGCAAATCACATCACGATGGAAATTATGAAGAAAAGGTTGAAGACAATGATGAAACGCCGTCTTCACCTGATTTTTGACATGTAAGCGCTAATGCAATTGAAGCAACAACAGATTTTTCAAATTCGACGACGTTTGAAGAAGGAGTAAACGGCCCCGATCAAGTTCATTCGCGTAAAGCCGTAGATGCAGATCTTGCTCAATGAGATTACGCGATATGTTCTGCGCAGCCAAACTTCCTACTGGATAGCATACAATTGGCACGAAATGGGTCTTCAAGATCAAATGTAATGTAGACGGCTCTATTGGAAATACAAGGCATGACTTGTGTCGAAGGTCTCTCGACAGAAATATGGCGTCGATTACAAGGAATTTTTTCTCCTGTGGTCAAATATGCCACACTACGCATTATTATTACGATTGCAAAGCTCTTCAAATGGACCCTGGATCACCTCGACATTGTCACAGCATTACTGTATGGTGTGATGAAAGAGGAAGTATTTTGTGCGACTCCGGAAGAGGTGTCAAGTTGGATGGTGAGTTTAACTGCCTCAAATTAAAGTAATCTATCTACGGACTCAAACAAGCCTCCCGTGTCTGGAACGAAACCTTTGATGAGTTTGTGTGCTCGATGGGTTTTAAGGTGTCAGGATTCGATCCATGCGTTTACATTCTGACAACAGAAAGACACTGCGTTTTCGTGCTCGTTTACATGGATGACGTATTGGTGACTGGAAGCTCACCAAAACTGATTTCGCTCACCAAAACTGATTTCGCTCACCAAAGACGAACTCAAGACCCGCTTCGGAAAATGACAGATAACGGCAAACCCACATTCCTTCTTGGAATAGAATTTCTGGAAAATAAAGATGGCAGTATCACTATGTGCCAACGGCGTTATATCAATGACATCCTTAAGCGTTTCGGCATGACTGAATGCAATACTGTGGCAAGCCTTGTTGACACAATTTCTCGACGAATTTCGAACAATTCTGCAGTCAAGTCCAACGTACCGTTTCGTGAATCAGTAGGCGCTTCGATGCACCTGGCGACTGCCACTCGCCCCGACATAGCATATGCGGTAAGCTATGTGTCAAGATTTATGGAAAATCTCGAAGAAGAACACTGGACAGCGGTCAAACGTATCTTCCGCTATTGACAAGGGACCAAACCTCATGGAATATGTTACAAGCCAAGTGACAAGATTGAATTCATTGGATATTCGGATGAATACTGGGCGGGCGATCGCACTGACCATAAGTCGACATCTGGATATATATTCATGAAACCGGGTGCGCCAATAAGTCGGGGAAGCAAGAAGCAAGTGTTTCACTATCAACAAGTGAAGCAGAGTACATTGCGCTCAGCTTGGCGATTCAAGAAGGAAAATGGTTCATCGCCTTCTGTGTGCAATTATGGCTGCCGCCTGCAAAGAAGGACCTGAACTCATTATCCGTGAAGACAACCTATCGTGCATCAAGATGACAAAGAATACTGTCGATCACGGCAGAGAAAAACACATTGATATCAAGTATCATCACATTCGTGATGAAGTCAAGCGCGGTAACGTCAAACTCGAGTATTGTGAAACAATTGTGATGTTGGCGGACATTATGAAAAAGGCCTTCATGGTCCACGTCACAAGGACCTAATCGCGGCGCTTGGCATTCGTGCAAGTTCGGATTGAGTGTGCGTGTTGAGGGTTGTCCATACAATCCTGACTTGTGTTTGAAGAACCGGTTGGTACCGGTAATACTTGTTGTTCCGGTATTTGACCGGTAGCGAGATGGCCGGACGGCCGCCCATGAACATTTTTCATTGGACGAAATCGCAATGATTTAAGTCGTTTATATGCATGGGATTATGATTAAAGTGTAGGACTAAATATTTTATTATAATAATACACTTTCTTTCTTTCTTTCGAATCTTCTCCCCTTCCCAGCTTCCGTCAGCACTACGCTCAAGATTTTAACATAAAGATAATAAAAACTTTTTGCACTCCAATTATCCACTTCATAGGACTCCACGAAGTAAAACGTAAGCAAACCACAGTGTTCTACACTCCAGAGAGATAAGATTGCGTTCCGCCCTTAAAAGAACGTACTAGCACCAAAAGTGTACTTGTGAGACTTGCGTGCGAAGTACAAAAACAAAAAGTGAGTATATTAGATTTAAGTTTAATACTTAACCTAATAAATGTATGTATAAAATTGGGTACTACCCAAAATGAATTTTGCCGAAAAGTTGCATTTGACCCATTTGCGTCCGGCATCGACTGAAGGCGGGGCGTCGGTCCTTCGAACATGTTATATGTGGAGTTGCGACAGCTCCGCTTGTTGGAATTATATGAGTCCATTTTCTCATCTACGTCCTCCTAAGATGGTGAAAACCCATTAGCTTAATCGGTAGGTACATTTTGAGTTACATTCTCGCTTAACATTTTAGTATGGGTGAATTTGATTTATGTAACTCTACATAATACAATTCTAATTTTGCTCTCTTTTCGACTTATAGACTTGAACTGCTCCGCGTGGCGCACGTCACGCACAAACTCTTATATCTTCTGAGATCCTACCTGGTCAAAATTTTCAGACCAGGTAGTATAAGATCTCCGCGCGCCTAATAACACTAGTGTGTGTTTGTGTGCTAAGTTTTAATTCCTACATGCTGCATTTTTTTAGCTTTCAACGTCAATTTAGAAATTACATCCACTAATGAAACACTCGTTTGTTCAGTTGTTAAAAAATTCCATTGCATTGATTTGTTTCTTCCACCTGATCTCGTGGCTGGAAATGTTTGATGGATAACGTGGCGGAACCGCCACTCCCAGTTATCCACAACAAAAATCCGGTCACAAGACCGATCTTAAGAGGACCAGGTAACAAGATAGTCGTGACAAGGGTGTCTAGAAAAACGAGTAAGCAACAGAAAGAAAAAAGGTGAGCGAGAAAGACATATCTTCTCTTCAGCATCTGTAGCTTTAGTTCAAGCTGGTGTCGGTCATTTACTGAGCGAGTCACTTTTTCGATCTGACGGCGTCTTTCATTGCCGATACAGGTAGAAATACTAGGAACATACATACGCTTTTGTATTTGGTAGTCGTATCCACTTGAAAAGGAACGTTACAGCAAGGAGAACACTCGACCATAAAGTCAGGATGCAATAACTCGTTAGCCTGTGCGATCGCTGTACAAAAACTATATGCTCCTAAGCGCGCTTGAACGCCATCTATCCCTGAAATACTTTCCTTCATTTTTTTCAGTATATCCACGCGGTTGCGCCACACATAATGACCGTCTCGTTGCTGCACACGACCAATGTATATGGCAGCAATAAAATTAACAGCGATGATTGGACAAAACTATTATAAATATTAGATGACGCCACGAGTGATCTGTTCCATCGGCATGAGCCTCATGTGAATGTACTGGATCGTTCTGGTGGAAGTTTTGACTCAAGAACCGACATCACATTGCGGTGGCGTTGTGCCAAACGTTCAGAGTCTATACTACGCAGTTTTAGATGCTCTTGTCATCGACAGTCAATATGCTTGATTAATGCCGTTACCGTTAGCTCTAAGTGCTGTGTTGCTGGCACAGCTTGGCTTCTTTGCGACCCATGACGTTCCGAAATTAATCTTCAGCTGTAACGATCGTTGGCATTGAAATCAACGGCGTAAGTTTTTTGCTGGGCCAGGCGTTGTTGCTGACATCGCCACTAAATGGACCGTTCTGCGAAAAATGCTTTGGGTCGTACTGTAAAAAAACATGCTTCGCACTCATTTGATTGCGCATACGATCTTATTCTTTCATATACTGAGTCCACGCGTGGCGAAACTTCTGCACTTGTATCTCGCGGGCGATCTGTCGCCTTGGCGCTCAGCAATCTGCTGCACTATAGTGCCTTTTACTGAATTTTCATGTAGCCATGTCGGAAGTTTAGAATTCAAGTTACGGAAACGGATTGGCTACAAATGCGTATGAGTCCATACGGCGAGCTTTCAGGTTCAATTTTATCATTTAGTTAAAGACATAGCAAATGTCATTTCTCGCAAGCCCAGAAGTTCGCATTCCATTATCGAGGCCGCATAAAGCTCAGCTTTCATCTAGACAGGGACACACATGTTTGCTTCTTGCACAACCATATGATGATCCCATCTATAATTGTAACACCTACCGTTACAGACTTCCTATCCACTTTCGATTCGGCAAATTCAGCGTCTCTGCATTCCACTAGAGTTACTTCATTACGCTTTTCATCCACACCTTGAATTTACATCTTTAATTTCATGCATGTAGTCGCCTTCAAAAATTTTAGAATTTGTTTCGCCAGGTTCCAGTCCAGTTAGGTCTGATCATGTACTCGACGGGTAGCCTTGTGTACCGCAAAAACAATATCTGCTCTGGTACACCTGAAATTACAAAGTAGACTTCCAGTTAGGGACTGAAAATGCTTCACACTTGGATTTTCACTTGATTTATCACTGCCATCGGTGTTCCTTAAGAAGTTCGTCTCGAACTCATCGCCGATCGGTGTTATCACATCATTAGCATGTTGCATTTTGTTCTCCCTAAGCAGGTTTTTCACCATAACCTCTTGCTCCAAAAATATCCGTCTTCCTCGGTATGATTCCTCCTCATACTTAGAAGTTTTGAAAATTCCCCGATGTTCTTCACCTCCAAAACTTTCCAATTCCTTGAAGAAACTATAAACTCAACTTTTTTGTACCAGTAACCAATAATCCGTCTATATAGACTCCAACCACCACAATTTCCGCATTGACTTTCTGGTAGTATCGACGTACATCAGTACTGCTTTGCGTGTATCCGAATTCCACCAATTATCCACCAACTAAGCGATTCCTAGCCTGCCTACCTGTTTCAGACCGTAAAGTGTCTCCTTTAATTTTAAAACCAGATCTTTCACACATTTCGCTTCTGTGGTGGAGCGGCTGATCAGAATTTTTGAGGTTCGATCAGGCGTTCCCACATCGCCCGGACTGCCGCCTAACAAAGGGGGTCCTCCGGTTGTCATGTGACTGGCCTATGTCTTGCTCACCTTGTGTACCCGACGGCTTGTGCGTGGGTCGCTCTTCAGATGACCGGGACGTAGATCCGCGAGGTTCCGATGCAATATTGAGATGAATTCGTAGCGAGTCGACCGATGTGTTGATCAGGTGAAATCAGGTATGATCAGGCTTGATCAGGCTTGATCAGGCGTGATCAGGCGTGATCAGGTGCAAAAAGGCGATGATCAAGACCGCTGATCGTTGATCAGGGGATAATCAACGTCGGTGACCGATGATCAGGGGATAATCAAGGTCGATAATCGATGATCAAGGGGTGATCAAGACCAATGATCAATAATCGCAGATCACTGATCGATCTAGTTGATCAGGCACGAATTGGAGCGATTGATGATCGCAGGTCGCAGGTTGCAGATCGATGAACAGGGGATGATCAACGAAGAGGGTACTTGATCAGGTGGCGGAAGTCTTCACCACTTGATCGCCGAGCCTCTTAAACCTATTTCGCTAACAGAATACCCAATATACTATTTATTCTTAGCTTAGACATAAGAGGAGGGGGTCGATATACACTTCCTGTGTGCAGATCGTCGGATTTCACACGAATCCACATAGAGTTCCCGTGGGGCTCTTAAAGCAGCCAAACTACTAGGGGCCAGGTGTGAACCAATGGGGGAAGAGGTGAGAGCGCACTGCTCGATCACTTTCCCAAAAACCTTTCCCAAAAAGAGCCGCTGATACAGCGGGCGGAGTCGAAGCTGAGTTCCCAAGAACTCCACGTCTGCCGGTGGGCCAAAAACTCACTAGGTGCTCCCGCCCGGGACGTGAAGAGTTGCGTGTGCAAAAGAAGGGAGGCGCTAAGTTAATACGCCGTCCCTAGGGTGATCTAATCGATCGGACGCAAAAGGAGAATTTATTAATGCTTATATCCTAAACCTACCAATTACCTAATTTCAACCAATCAGAACTACCCATTCCCATGTGCTCCATCGACCAGTCAACCTGATTTCTCAGTCTTCCGTCGCTTACCGTTAGGTACCCGTACCTTGTGCCGCTTCCAATCCGATGGCCCGTCTATGTTCACCACAGTTGTACAGTTACCCACAGTTGTACCCCAAATATACGGTACACTTCACCACAAAGCGGTCTTACATCACTTGATTTCTTGATGAAATCCCATAGCTGGTTGTTCTCCAAAGCTTTGATTTCTTCATTCATATTTATCTTTCTTCTAAATCTTCATTACTTCATAATAATTTCTTGGAACACCTTCGATAATCATATTAACTTGATCTCGCTGAGTTTCCGCCTCCTCATTTTGCTCGCTACTCTTCTCCATTTACAAAATATTTTTCTAGTTATCCTCGCATTTCGTACCTCTCACGCGTCCTGCTTGATTTCTTCTTTGACTTTTTTCCTTGGTATTTGCTTTTGCTGTCGCCTTCTCTGCAGCCGTCGAAAATCTTCTGAACTTTGATTTCTTCCAACTGCGACATCATGGTCTTCATCGCTTGACAAAACGCAGCTGCATTTTCCCAGTATCACGTAGCGTTTCAACAATCCACACATGTTTCGTAACTGTAACTTTCCTGTCACGCTTCATAAACACCTTGAACCCTTTCGTCTCCTCGCTTTTTCCCACAATTATACCAATTTGTGTTATATGGTCCGGCGAATTTGTAAAAGGGTTTCTGTACACCGTACAAGGCGACCTAAATGCAAAAATCTCACCCAAATTTGGCGTAGTGCCCATCAAACCTTCTAGTGGCGACTGTAACAGTGTTACATTCGGGTCACATTAAGTAGGTGGTGTACTTGAGTACACTACGGTTGGGGTCAGTATTGACCAGTCCGAAAGGTTTTGGACCATTGGTTATTTTAACCAATCAGGGCAGGAGACCTTGGTGGTGGCGTGGCAGCCAGCCACGTGTTTGTACACAGGTGGTGTACATTACATTTTAGCTAGGTACGAATTTAGTAAGTTCTACTTAGTATTACATATAGTTTACATTAGTTTAAATTAATTTAGGCTGATGATATATTAAATATACATTCAGTTTACAAAAATACTTAAGACTGCTAGGCGCGCGACCACGCCCGGTCGCGCGCGCAGTGAGTATTGTAGCCTAAGGGATTTCTCCCTTACGCTACTTTCCTTTATAAGGGAAGCCTTGTTACAAGGGGTTAGCGAAAGCTATCTGTAAACCACCCCGGGAATCTTGGCCCCGAGTAGGAGAGCTCTCACCTAATAAGCCCTTTATAAGGGCGTATCGGCTAAGTAGCGGCGAACGCCGCTCAAAGGAAATTCTTCCTCTGTGCGCTAGCCGCACCGTGCGTGTACGCACCCGGCTACATCTGGTAGCACTTGTAGTCAATCCAACACCTGTGTTGGTGATCAACATCCTCTGCAAGGGATGGATCAGGACGATTGGGGTAAGCTAACCCCCGTCCAACAGGAATACTTTAAAGGCTGTTACCCATATTGGGCGAGGATGACATGCGCCATCTAGTGGAGAAGGGCCTCGATGCCGTGCGTGAAAGGGTTAATGCCCTTATCTCCCATGAGGCGACTCTTAGCGGGAGTTATCCCGCGTCTACGGGGGTGCGCCCTCCGATGTCCTTTAATATAAAGGAATTCACCGGCGAGAGAGGTGAAAATCTTTATGTGTGGCTTCGAGAGGTTGAAACCGCATTCGCCACCGCGAACGTTATCGAGGATCACCTGCAAGTGGGACTTGAACTGATACATCTTACGGGCAAAGCCCGTACATGGGCGTTTACGTGTCAGGATTCGGTCACGACAGTGTTGCCGAACTGGGGAGTCCTTAAGCGAAAGCTTATGGACATGTATGCAACGCCTGATCTGGTTTTACAGAATCAGCTGGCGTTCCTAAGGTGCCGTCAGGGCACTAGGGACTTGGAAACGTACATCCAAGAACTTAAGACCCTGTTGGCAGGGATGTACGCGAAGGCGTACGGGGACGATGTGACCATTCCCGTGTTCATGGGAGGCCTGAGAGAAGGGCCAACACGTTCGGAGCTATTCCGAAGCCGATCCCAATCCCTGGTGGTGGCGTTTAAGATGGCGTTTAACTCCGAGAGGAACTTTCGTTCCTCTAAGATGGGTCCTGAACCCATGGACCTGAGTCAGGTCAAAGTGGAGGGGAAACCTTCCGCTAAGAGTCACTCTGACTCTTTTTCGCAGAGCTTCGGGGCGAAGCTCTAAGCTATGTTGCAGCGGCGTAGTCCCCTAAGGTGCTTCCTATGTGGAAGCGTGGATCATCTGCGAAACAGATGTCCACAAAATCCCCAGCGAGATAGTCGCTGGAAGGGGCCGAGGGCGGCAAAAGGCCCTCGCCCAAGCAGTCGGGAAACGACGGCTCCCAGTAGGTGCGGGGCGCCCTACTGGGGGGACCCCTCATTGCTGTTAATCCCCAGGGTAGGGGACGACGGCACAAAGCCCCGAGGGAAGCGGTGATTTCTAGCACCGAGTTGGTGTACCATCCAGGGTTGCTGGTAGTCCTTGCGGACATGAAAGGCTTTGATAAGCCTTGGAGAGTCTTGATAGACTATGGTGCGTCTGACAATTATGTCAGACGGACTTCTGTTGAGAAGAGTCAGCTGTATGCCGAGGCCCTAGAGGAACGTTCTCGTGACGTTGTCACGGTCCGTCTAGCGACGGGCGTACAGGTTTATGTACCCAAGGTCTCGATTGAACTTAAGCTGAAGTTTGTAAACTTCGATAGCTAAGAACGTTGCCTAGTCCTGGATTTGGACTCGAGGTATGACCTCATTCTGGGCATAAAGTGGCTGGAGCGCCACGAGCCATGGATAGACTGGAAGTCTAAGTCCATTGGCTCAACGCACCCGCGATCGGGTGATGCATTGGCGAGTCATGAACCCACCTTTGCTCGATCGCAAAAGCGATTCTGGCGTGAGATGCCAGAGATTGGGATGTCTGAAATGATCAGTCCCAATGAGGTTAAGGAAGAGTTCCTTAACGAGGGGGATTCGGCGGTTAATCCCCACGCCGTTAACGGCGAGACTGGTGAGTTGCCAGTGGCAGAGGTGGATTCCTCTGAGGCGAATCCAGTGGTAGAGGTAGAGACCCCTGTGGTTATGCACGAGGCGCTTCCAAGCGAAGAGACCCGAAGTTCGTCTCTTTCTCACGTCGGAAATGATTCCGACCACGCCGTTATAGGCGAGACCGGCGAGTCGCCATTGACAGAGGTGGATTCCTCTGAGGCGACTCCAGTGGGAGGGGTAGAGACCCCTGCGGTTAAGTGCTAGTCGCTTCCAAGCGAAGAGACCCGTAGTTTGTCTCTTTCTCACGTCGGAATAGATTCCGACCACGCCGTTGTAGGTGAGACCGGCGAGTCACTGGTGGTAGAGGTAGAGACCTCTGTGGATAGGCGCGGTGCGCTTCCAATAGATGGGGCAATTGACTCCCCCCATCTGGGTCTCGGGATGAGTCCCGAGGCCAGTAGTCAGCAGTCCTATAGGATGCTGAATAGTGTGACAGGTATTGTCACAGAAGGTGTAAGCCTTGAACGGTTGCCTGGGGTAGGCGAACTGTTGTCGTTGGAGGAGATGTCCTTCAACGAGTTTGAAACTGCTTCGAAAGCAGATGAAATCGACGAGGTTGTCGTATTACGTCCGGAAGAGGAGTTGAACTCCTCATCCACGATGGTCGAGTCAGTTTTGGTGCAAACCAAACAGGCATTGAATGCCCGAAGCGGTCTCAAGATCCTCGCGGATCCTGAGGATCTTTACAATTCCTTACTAAAGGAATTTGGAGATGTCATTAGTGACAACCCGCCGATGGGGTTACCACCGGATCGGGGAGTCCGACATGAAATTGATTTGGTTCCTGGAACCAAATACTGCGTCACTAGGCAGTGGCCTCTCCCCAAGGAGCAATGAGACGCTATCGAAGTATTCTTCAAGGGGAAAGAAGAGGCAGGGATGGTACGGGAGAGTAAGTCTCTTCATTCTTCTCCCACTTTTTGTGTTCGTAAACCGAGCGGAAAGTAGCGCATTGTTCATGCGTACAACAAGCTGAATGCAGATACAGTACCCATGCAGACTCCGATTCCTCGGAAGGATGTCCTCCGGAACAATATGGCGGGCTGTACTGTGTACAGCGCCTTGGATCGGGTGGACGGGTATTATCAGGTGCTCATGCGAGCGTCCGATATTCCGCTTACAGCGGTCAGCACGCCCAGCGGCATGATTTGTGAGTGGATTGTTATGCCACAAGGGCATTCTAATGAACTAGCGATTTTTAATCGCTTGGTGACCCAACTCTCCCGCCCTCATAGAAAGTACGCTCAGACGTACTTCGACGATATATTCGTTAATAGTCGTGCGGAAGGCGACTTGTCCGATATTCAGACGCACCTGATACATCTTCGAGCGGTGATCGAATGTGTGCGAGAGCATCAGTTATATGCCAACTCATCCAAATGTATCTTTGGTGCTGAGGAGATTCCTTTCCTCGGATGCTTCATCGGTAAGGATGGAGTGCGGGCGGATCCCGCGAAGGTGAAAGCCATTGTGGAGTGGCCTTCGCCTGTAAATCTTAGAGATTTACGGAAGTGGCTTGGATTAGCCAATTATCTCCACAAGTACAGCGATAACTACGCTGAAATGGCGAAGCCATTGACCGATCTTCTTAAGAAGGATGTTGATTGGTGTTGGGAAACCAAACACCAAAACGCTTTTGAAACGGTTTAGGGGAGCTTGTTAAAAGATCCCGTTCTTGCTCTCCCAGATTCTGGGAAAACATTTAGTGTCGTCTGCGACGCCTCCGATTTCGCAATCGGATGTGCTTTGTTAAAAGCAGACTATGCGAGAAGAGAACGCGTGATCGCGTTTGAGTCGAGGCAGCTTATAGCTGCAGAACGGAAGTATACCGTTCATGATAAGGAGCTACTTTCTATGAAGTATGCCCTTGTCATTGTCAAATTTAGGGTTCACCTACTCGGCTCAAACCCGTTTATGGTTTATACAGACCAGGCGTCCTTACGGACAGAGACAAAATCGCCTCATCTCTCCCAACGGATGGCCCTTTGGCTCTCCTTCTTTGGAGTACAATTTTGAGGTAAAGTATAAACCGGGAAAATAGAATGTACTTGCAGACGCGTTGTGCGTCGTCCCGATTACGAGCCCACTCACGCGACATTCATCACCTCGTCTGTGGTGGATCTCATACGCCAGGCGTATGAGAAAGACCCACAATGTAAGGCGCTTATCAGCGCGTTGGGTGGAAAGGGACTTGGCTCATCTGAGCCTACCCTGTCAAGTCGAGCTAAAGCTCGTTTACACCGTTACAGGTACTGTGACGTTTTTCTATATTATATCACGAGCGCGGAGGACACTCCGCGGGTGGTTGTTCCTCATGATGAGGAACTGAAGTATAAAGTCCTCTTTGAGGCACATGACGCCCCTACCGGGGTTCATTTAGGTCGGGATAAGACCTACGGCGCTTTAAGAGCTTTGTATTGGTGGCCCAAAATGTACAAGTGGGTCGGTGCGTATATTCGCACTTGTGAGTCGTGCTAGAGGGTCAAACCCTCTACAGATTCAGCTGCTATAGGAAACAGTTGGAAATTGCCAACTGTTCGTGTGGACCAAGTCAACCTATAGCATATAATTAGAAATTGCCAATTGTACGTGTGGGCCAAGTCCGTCTATAAATATGAAGGTGAGCCTGTGGCGGAGTAGCCGTTCCAACGGCGTGTTAAAATCCATTAGTATGGATTTTATCTTCGGGTTTTTCAGAAGGCCGGTTTCACCGGCATTTTGGTCTTTGTAGACCGTTTGAACAAGATGCTCACCTGGCAGCGGTTCAAGAGGCCATTGATGGACAAGACGGAACGCGTTAATCGCGTTGTTGAGGATATTCACCGGAGCTTATTTCCGGATGCTCCAAGAGTTGGAGTGAGATGCTTCCTATGGCCGAATTTGCCATAAACAATTCGGTGCATGCATCTACGGGGTTTACCCCGTTTAATGTGAACGGATTAGTAAATCCGCGGGTTATGTTGACGCCACGTGTGTGTGACCCAGGGCTTGAGGGGGGGATGAGTCCCCGATGTCAGCCCTGTATGCTCCTGTCTGTTTGTTGGGCCTACCCGGCAGGGCGGCCGGCAGGCTGACTGACGGCAGGACGGGGCGGAGCGTCTGATGGCGCGACGCCATCATCGGGGTAAAACCCAGTATTTGGTGAAGTGGAAGGGTTATCCACATTCACAGAGTTCGTGGGAGTTCGAGACTCCCTTGCGGCAGGATTGCCGTGACGTCGTTGACGCTTTCGAGCGGGAGAATCCCACTGTGAGTCAACGACCAAAGGGGAGGGGTAAGCCCCCTCACTCCCAGTAGTTAGGAGCCCTGCGGAGGCAGATGCGGAACCCGCACTGTGCTCCGGCACCGCAGTGAGGGCACGGGCGCTAGCATAGCGCATGCGATAAGGTCACGTAACTGCCCCATGGCTTTGGCTCTGGCAAACGCCAAGCGCAATGCCCTCTCTATCCGAACGTCACGTTCGGAATAGCTGTTTTACAGCTTTAAAAACTCGGGGAGACGTTTCTCCCCTCCTCCCAAGCGCGGTACTTCTGCTCTGCCTCTTTGGCATTTTCCCCTTTCAGGAGAACGAAGGGAACCTCGAGGAGGTTCCCAACAACGGCACCCTGTGCCTGTTTCTTGAGGCGCTCTCGATATGAGGTAGCAGTGAACTGCTTACGCGTGAGCAGTTTTTCCCGGAGTTGATTCCGGCGTGTGATATGTTGCGGCTGTACAGCCGCGAGGCCAGGGGTATAGAAGACTAAACCCTTCTTTACCTCATTATTGGCCCACTTTGGGAGGTCACGAGGACCTCCAAGACGATATGCCGCCCGTGGAGGGCGCATGGGGGCGTGCAAGGAAGCTTGTAATGCCTGTGCGGCATTTTGAGCCTCTTGAGCTGCGTCCATCTCAGTAGTGGTGATCGCCTTCGGCGATCCGGATATGTCATCCGAGGTTGGTAATAGTTGCGCACGAGTTAGCGCATTTTCCCCACGTGTGGGGAATGGATGGGATGACCGAGAGCGCCGTTCGGCGCTGTCGGGGTGGTCAGCCGTTGGGGAGATATCCCCAAGGGCATCAACCTCCGAGTTATCGGAATAGTTTTCTTCCATAGCACCACTAATGGTGCTGATGGTTAGCCAGATGATCTGGCAGTTGGAGTTCTACAACTAAAATTGATTTATTGCGTAAGAAATAGTCTTGATGGGGGAGGAAGTAACAGTGTTACATTCGGGTCACATTTAGTAGGTGGTGTACGTGAGTACACTACGGTTGGGGTCAGTATTAACCGGTCAGAAAGGTTTTGGAGCATTTGTTATTTTAACCAATCAGGGCAGGAACCCTTGGTGGTGGCGTGGCAGCCAGCCACGTGTTTGTACACAGGTGGTGTACACTACATTTTAGCTAGGTACGAATTTAGTAAGTTCTACTTAGTATTACATATAGTTTACATTAGTTTAAATTAATTTAGGCTAATTATATATTAAATATACATTCAGTTTACAAAAATACTTAAGACTGCTAGGCGCGCGACCACGCCCGGTCGCGCGCGCAGTGAGTATTGTATCCTAAGGGTGTTCTCCCTTACGCTACTTTCCTTTATAAGGGAAGCCTTGTTACAAGGGGTTAGCGAAAGCTATCTGTAAACCACCCCGGGAATCTTGGCCCCGAGTAGGAGAGCTCTCTCCTACTAAGCCCTTTATAAGGGCGTATCGGCTAAGTAGCGGCGAACGCCGCCTAAAGGAAAGTCTTCCTCTGTGCGCTAGCCGCACCGTGCGTGTACGCACCTGGCTACAGCGACATTTCTACGAATTCGACGGATTTGGGGTACGGTTCAACACGTAGGCAGCGTATTCAACTGCGTCCCCTCAAAACGATAAATTTAATCCCCTGATGAAAAGCATGCATCGATTTATATTCATGACCCTACGATGCATGCGATCGTCTTTGCTATTCCTCGCTTGGTTGTTAGGCTCTCTAACTTGTCGTACGATACGAGTGCTCTTGCAAAACTTATTCAAGGTCTTGAACTCTGTATCTCCATCGGTTTAGTACGTGAATCTGCACCCAAACCTTCGCTCAAAAACATGCAGAAAATTTCGAACTTCTTTGCCACCATATCTTTCGTTTTCACCAAGAAAATTCCCACGTAATTGCTTTCAAAATCAATGAGATTCAACAGATACCTGATCTCATCCCGTCCCTTGGCGTTATTGGACCCTTTAGGTCTGAGCATGTCACTCTTCCGATCCTATTGATCGGCACATAATCTCCACTGTCCTTTCTACACTGTACATTCTTGGTTTGTTTTCCTTGGCGTGAAAGTGAGACAGTTTCTCCTTGAAAATCAGTAATTTATATCCCGTAACTCGGGCCTTTAGCCATCCTTATGATGGTGTCGTAATTCAAGTGTCCCATCCTTGTATGGATATGCATAAGCGAGCCACTTTGAACGTCTCGAACTTCCTGGAAATCGTTGTCGTTGGCTTCAATCGTGGCCATTACGACTTCTCCGAATATTTTTAATACTTTTCAATTATAGCTTTAACGTTTGCTATATTGTAATATATTATTCAAATAAATTATTTCTACATTTTATTAATATTAGTTTTTACAGATTCAACAAAATGTGTGGAAAGAAGGAGACATTGTTGAAGATCATTAACGTTTATTACGTGGCAACGATAGCCCGAAACATTTCGTCTTATGGAATCTTAGAAGAAAAAGGATGTGGGACTTAGGCGATATCGGTATAATACTTTTCATACCAACATTGAAGTACTCTCGAACGATCAAATTTTGCATCAATGGTTATGACGATATTTTCCATCCACATCCACAATACACTTTCTGGTATCCCATTTCACCAGGGCTCTTTTTCCATTTACGTACGATAGCCCAAATTCTTTTTCTTCTAAGATTCCATAAGACGAAATGTTTCGGGCTATCGTTGCCACGTAATAAACGTTAATGATCTTCAACAATGTCTCCTTCTTTCCACACATTTTGTTGAATCTGTAAAAACTAATATTAATAAAATGTAGAAATAATTTATTTGAATAATATATTACAATATAGCAAACGTTAAAGCTATAATTGAAAAGTATTAAAAATATTTTCGAAAACCATAATAACTTTAATTTTTAAATTTGTATATTATTCACGTAAATGTAGAGAGACCCTTTCGTAGTTTTTTCATCTGCTTGGTAGAGAAAACCAGTAACCTTCTACAAGTCGCTGAGACAGATGAGGTCGTTTGTCAGGTGCATACTTGTACCGCTGTCGAGGATACACTTGTCCATTTTTGTCTTGGACCTTCCCTCAACCACCATGAGTGCGAAATCTTCCTACTTCGACTTCATTTTTGTCCAATTTTTTATAATATTTCCTTCAGCAACGCAGGTGAAATAGGTCCTCGCCTTCACGGGTTTCTTTTTCCTTCATGGCACCATGTGTACACTTCCACTGGTATTCACGCTTGGCCCCTTATCATCGTACTCCGCTGCCTGTGCGATCTGGTATAATTCCTCGGTTTGGCGTAGATAATCAGGCCTGGTGTGGTCGTACTTGGAGATGAGTATCTGCCTTATCTCCAGGGCGTGATAAATCACATTGTTTATGTTGATTAGCACTCGAATCTGTGGTGGAATACAGTTCGAAATCGAACACCGAAATGTCCGGAACTCGACCACCATCGCGCCTATCTGACCAACTTACGGGGGGGGGGGGTACCCCGCGAACCTTCGCCTGTGTGCCTATCGGACGACCGATCAGCACTGCAGGACGCCGAGCTGATTTTTCTTCAATAATATCACCTTGTGAACCATTTGGTATGAGTAGTTACACACTCGGTGGACCGTCGCGCAGTATTGGTCTTGTTAGGTGCCGATATGGGTGGTACTGCTTCTGAGGTACTTTTAACAAAAACCAACGAAAAGATAATCCAAATAGGCCGATCTGCAAATGGAGCGAAAATCGTCACTCCAAATGCGAAGAAAACTTGGAGCAGAACGCGTGCAGCAGTGTGGGGGCCCAGACAATAGAAACTTGGGGCGGACCGGCGGAACGGCGCGTTGATCCAACCAATAATATGGGGCAGATCGCTCGACGCGATGTGGGGACCCATCCAATGCAAAAGAGAAGAACACGTTTCAAACGTGTGGGGATTGAAGGGTGAGTGAACGAAGTGAGATGCTTCCCGTCGTGGGACTTCCGGTGGATCTACGTGTCCTGGCCGGGAAAAATGAGCTAGAGGGGACCAAGTTAACCCTCTGCTCCCAATAACCCCTGCGGTAGTAGCGGCGACTTATGCAACCCAAAGAAAAACGAACACTATATTTAATATCCAATTAAAATCCAATATGTAAACTACATGCAAAACCGTGTGCCTCACCTTAAATCTGCGTACCAAACACTCCAGACACACGATTGGTCCAAAACACTCCATCCTTTTAGCCAAACCGATCGTAGCTCCAACTTGATAAATAGTACACTGGTACATGCTGATCAAAATTTTTCAAACACTCTTTACCACAAATCCATAGCTTACATGTAGACGAAAAATTGAGTCGTAAATGTCCAATAGTGAAAACAATATGAAACGAAAAGTAATCACACGTAATATCTCCAAGACCAAACACACGTTTGTGTGGTGGAGTCAAGTTCAACATCGAACACCGTAGTGTCCAGAACCTGAACACCATCATGCCCAGCCTTCCAACTGACGGGGGGAGTACCCCGCGAACCTTCGCCCACGATCCGATCTGATTGTCCGCTGCTAGCAGACGACCGATCATCAGCATAGGACGCCTGGTCCGATTTTTGCGTGTCCATCTCATCTTGGGTACCCGATGGAATGGGCTGGTTGCACACTTGGTAGATCGTTGCTGTGAATTCATTTGGGTCTTAAAATGTGAGACCGTGCTGGGTAGTGTACCCTGGGCGGAACTCTTCACCCTGGGTACGGGCAGACTAATTATACTTAGAGTAAGTGTACTCCAAAGGGCAGATCGCTTAACCGATCGTAGAGCCCAACCAATGTATGAAGAAAAGTCCAATATTCCAATATGGAGACCCAACGAGAACGTGACAAACTCCACGAACGATATCTCCACGTAACAATCCAAAAACTTGTTTACACGTTCCAAAGGTGTGTAACTTGGGCTTGCGTAGCCGACCAATGCGTACTCCCGTCGAGGGACTTCCGGCGGGCCAATTGCGTCTGTAACGCGTCCCGGCCGGGTATAATGAGCTAGAGGGGATTACTCGACCCTCTGCTCCCAAACACTCCGCGTGCGGAGGCGACTGATGTACTGTGCAAAGATGCGAACGACTTCCTTGTTGAGGTGTTAACGACCAAGAAAGACGAAAAACCAAAAGACTCTTAGAAGGAAAGCCCAAAACTTACCAATCCTATCTCCGTACGGTCCCCAATATTTACAAACATGAAATATGTAAAGTACACGCAATATCATGTGACCTACCAAAATCTGCGTTCTTGACACTTCTTGCACATGATAGGCTTAAAAGCCTCCTTGTTTTCCACCAATCCGATCGCTGATAAGCTGATCGGCGTGCCGCTGACACAAAGTGACTAAAATTCTTGAATCCACTTCACCACATTTGTGACGAACGAAGAATCATTTAACAGTTCCTTAAGTGAAGAAGAAGATGTTCGAAACAGGGAATTATTCAACGGGATGTATATTGAGAAGTGTTTATCTAGCTAAACATGAACTTATGTAAACAGATGTTGAAGTTAAGGTAAAATTCCATTTGTGTGTTGTATACATGTCTTATACGTAACAAAAAGTGTGTACTCATAATCGAGGACTAGTGCTCAAATTATGCTAGTAATAGACGAAATGCAAGTTTCTACCTAAAATAGTCCTACCTAATTATAATATAGAATTAGAACCGACTATTTTAACAGCTTAACACTAGCAACTCGCAGTTCGAGCTTACTTCTTCCGCAATAGCAGTCAAACAAAAATAATGGTTCGACCAGGAAGAGTCCGGTTCGAAATCTCACTGCCGGTGAACAACTTCATCTTTTGTGCAGGCGAGATCTTTACACATTCAAAACGAACAACATCTTGTCCATGATGTACCGCCGGGTTGGTGTTTTGCACCATGCCTCAACCTGTCGGTTTCAATACGATTATGCTGGTCCAGCGATGTAGTGACCCATCAGATCCTTTTTCACATCTTTCGGCAACTGAAATCCACAGTCCGCTTTTACAAGGATATATTCCTCGAAAGTTTTCGTCTCCAGGCTTGAAAAACCGAACCTAGACCTTGGTATGTCTCAGTTCCATCAAATGTCCTTATCGATGGCCTCTTCTCTCTCCGCGACGGAGCTCTCACCATAACAAAACTCTGCACCGGTATGTTAGCTTCGGCCGCATTCCCATTATACTGGTGATCCATATGTGGGTGATGATTATACCCACCATATCAATTTCCAACAACTGGGGACCTTCCCCTTGAGAATGCATCTTTTCAGGCATGGCAAATTGTTTTGAAACTTTGTCTTGCTTGTGAAAAGACCTTTTTTCTTCGGCACTATCACCAAGCGAAGTCATCCTCATCCTTGTGTCCACCTTTGGGCGTGGACTGCAGCTCTATCTCTCTTGGGTTATTTCCTCACGAGAGCCTTCGATTATATCTAACCGATCCATAATCGAGGCGAGATTCTGTATCATTTCGGACCCTTGACTTGTCGGCTTACCCATTGTTTCCTCTTCTGAGTCACTCTGGTCGTTTCTTGGGCTCATATCCTGTTCATTTATCTACATTTCAGACATCTTATACAGTCTTGTGCGTTTCCTGCTAGGGCGATAGCTTACTACGCAATTAAAAATAATAAAGAGACTCCAATAACGAGAAACAAACTTAAACTTATTATCCAACGTCATCTCCCCTAATGTCTCAGTTCCACAGCGCGATACGTAATCAGAACTACTTAGAGGAAAACGAAACGAGAAAGCCAATCCACCGTAATCACAGAGACAATTCTCGAGGTTCCACAAAGCATAATGACTTGCCAATTAGAGAGAAAAAGTAAAAGTGATGTGGTGGAGTGGCTGATCAAAGTTTTTGACGCTTGATCAGGCGGTACCACGGCGCCCGGACTGCTGAATAAAGAAGGTGTCCTCCGGATGTTCTTGACTGCTTGTGTTTCTTCTCACCTTGTGTACCCAACGGCTTGGGCGTGGGTCACTCTCCAGGTGGCCGGGATGTAAACACGGCAATTCCTGGGTGCAAGATTGGGGGGAACTTGTAAAGAGTTGACCTATGTTCTGATCAGGCGTGATCAAGTACAATCAAGCTCGGATCAGGTGTGATCAGGCTTGATCAGCAGTGATCACGCTTGGGCAGGCACTAAAAGTCGTTGATCAGCTGTGATCAGGCTTGATCAGGCTCGATCAGGTACTGAAAGACGTTGATCAGCTGTGATCAGCTGTGATCAGGCTTGATCAGGCACTAAAAGTAGTTGATCAGCTGTGATCAGACTTGATCAGGCTTGATCAGGCTTGATCAGGTGCTAAAAGTAGTTGATCAGCTGTGATCAGACTTGATCAGGCTTGATCAGGCACTAAAAGTAGTTGATCAGCTGTGATCAGACTTGATCAGGCTTGATCAGGCTAGATCAGGCTTGATCAGGCCTGATCAGGTGCTAAAAGTAGTTGATCAGCTGTGATCAGATGTGATCAGGCTTGATAAGGTGCTAAAAGTAGTTGATCAGCTGTGATCAGACTTGATCAGGCTTGTTCAAGTGCTAAAAGTCGCCCAGGTACAAGTTGATGCGATCTGCGAGTTGTTGATCGCGGGTCACGAGCTACAGAGTGTCGATCAGGTGTTGATCGGCGAAGGGGGTACTTGATCAGGCAGCGGAAGTCTTCACAGCCCGATCACGGAGCCTCTAGAGTCTTGAACAGCTAAAGGAACACCCAAATATCTATATTCCTAGCCTAGACCTACGAGAGGGGGGGGGGAATTTCACTTAATCCACCTAGAGTGCCCGTGGGGCGCTTACAGCAGCCGAACTCTAGGGGCCAAACGTGAACCAAACGTGGAGAGGTGAGAGCACTTCTCAATCACACTCCCAAGACCAAAAACCTTTAAAGAAGAACCGCTGACACAGCGGGCGGAGTTGCGGGGTGAGTTCTCAACACTCAACGCCTGCCGGTGGGCCAAAAACGCACAAAGTGCTCCCGCCCGGCACGTAGAGGTGTGTATTAACTAAAGGGAGACGCTAGTTGCCGTCCCTGCGGTGTCTTAGTGTTTGGACGCAAAAAGAGAACTTTATTATTGCTTAAAGCCTTAGATCTACCATTCCCTAATTTCAGCCAATCAGAACCGTCCATTCCAGCGTCCTCCGTCCATCAGTCCACCTGATTCCTCCGTCGTTCGTCGGTGTTCGTCGGTGTTCGCTTAGAAGCTGTACGTAATCGTCCCATCGTCCCATGCCCCGTCTATGTCCTGTCTATGTGCACCACGGTTGTACACGCAACTGTATACACCGTGGCACCCACAATCGTATACAATTACGTACCCAATTTGTGCCCGCAATCAGACCCCTAACTAGGCCCATAATTAGGCCCTTAATTAGGCCCAATTATAGCACGCTTTACGACAGCCGCCCCTGATCCTCGTCCCAGCCGTACAGCGGTTGGGGTGAGGGTCGATCATGCCGTTGGATATCATGGATCATGCTACCGTTGGTCGATTTCTCCACACCCATCAATCATGACATCATCGACCTGGTAATCATCACCCATGACTCTGCCGCTTCTCCCGCCGATCAGGTCCCAATCTATCAGGCCGTTACCGTTAGTGGTATGCCCCTCGCGATCCAACGTTCATCATCCACCAACCGTGGCATCTACGATCAATCCGTCTCGATCAGGCATTTCTGCATTTCCATCATGCAAGCGATAACGGACGGCACCCCGGCGAACACCGCCAACGCTCCTGCCCTGGGTCGGGCCGCAGCTGATCAGGCGATCGCTGCCATAAATCAGTCTTACAGCTTACAAGAGTCCCTCCACGCGCGCGATGATCAGATCTCCATGTTATCCGACTCGCTCGCGATGAGCGAAGACACTATCGCGATGCTTCGACAGCAGCTCGCTCGTGCCGAACGTGCCGTGCTGGAACGAGATGCCGAGATCAAGCGGGCCGCATTTAAACAGCTTAAGAAATTGAGTGACTTAATTGACACCACAGTCAACGATCTCCAGACTAAGTTGAAGACCGTCGAAAACGCTGTGGCCGATCAAGAAAAAACCATGGTCGATCAACGCGCCCATATCCGGGATCTGGAGAGCCGTCGTACTCGTGATCGTTGTCTGCAATCGGTGCATGAGGACACTATCGCTGATCGAGCGCGAAAGCTGGATCAGCTTCAGCAGCGCATGGCCAAGTTACAAGAGGAATACGATCGGGCTTCTTCTAAGAATCAGCTCTTGGTCGAACAGGAGTTCAAGCTCACCTCCGTGACTGATAGGCGCAAACACCAGTATAATCGCCTCCGGAAGAAGAATAAGTCCAATTGCATGAAGATGGACGAATATAACGCCATTATGGCCCAGACGAAGGAAATATCTGATCGGGTCGAGGGCGTGTCTGACGTCCAAGCTGAGCTGGGTGATCTACACGCCGCATATTCTCAGCTAGAGATAGAGCTTTCCACCGTGCAATGCCGCTTAGATCAATTTTCCGCAGAACGCGACACGCTACGCAATCAACTGCAACAGGTTCAAGACGAAGTCATGCAGTTGCGCTCGTTTCACTCGGACCTTCAGTCCCAGTTGGCTGGTATGTCGTTGCGGATGCAGATCACACCGGCTGTTCGCAACCATCCGGCAGGTTCTGATCAAGCCACATCGCCGGATAGCCTTCCCGCTGCTTCTCCAGACGGCTCGATCAGCCGCGCCGCCCCTTCGCCTAAAAGGCGTATTCAACGTTCCCGATCTTCCTCTCGGTCGAATCGGCCAGGCTTCCTTTCCCCCATTTCGGAGGCGAAGACGGAGGACGATGATCCCCCAAGTCCTGATCAGGACGATGAAGGCGGATTCCCGACCCGATCGCTTCCATTACCTCTACTCCCACAATTAGCGAGTTTGGGAGCGAGGATTTACCTGATCAAGTCACTGCCTGGCCTCTTTTTCCTCGTACGGGTGATTTCAAGACGTTGATCACGGTGCCTGATGATAACACTGACGCCGACATCCTTCCGTGGACTCCTGATCAACTCGGTGGGTTCGATCTGCGTAGCGTCACGGATCAAGTGGTCTTTGACTACTTGACCCGCCCCGAAGGATGATTGTTCCCGGCCGCCGTGCATGCTCCTCCGGCTGATTCGTGGTTCAGTCATTTGATCACACAGCCGGAGGTGGAGCGGTTATATTCTCAATGCCCTTGGGGCGTTTTCACGACCATGCTCCCGCCCATTTCTTTCCGCTCAGCCGGCTGGTTCGCCGACTTTGAGACGAAGTACCGGTCAATTCTCGACCATCACGCGCTGGCGATCTGGGAGTCAACGCATTATCTCCCCATCACGAAAGGCCTTCGCGAGACGGATGACTTCTTCCGGGACTACTACAATGACCGGCGCCAACGCAGAAGTCGTGCCGGGGCGACATGGAAGAGGGTTGTGGACTTTGTCCTGCGGGGAATGATCGACGGGACGTGTGATCTCGACATTTTCCTGGACCCGTCGATCACTCATTGTGCTCGCAACCGTCCTTTAAAGTTTGACCCGGCCGACGATGGGGCGTGGTACCCCGGGTTCCTTTCATACCCGCCACCTCGGACCCTATTGGACGCGTTAAGGGAGGTTGATGACTTTGAACCTTGGCGGGTTTATTATCGTTTTCCACCAGAAAGCCACCCTGGCCGTGAAATTCCTCGTATTCGTCGCAAGTTCTTTGGGTCTGGTTAGTCGGTTGATCGTTTTTTCTTTAATCAACAAGCACTCTTGATCATGTCATTTCCACTGTTGCTTCCTTACTTTTCAATGCATAATATAAATCGGTATTCCGTCGCCTCATCTGTCGTTGCTCCATCACCATGTCTCGCAATATCCATCGTAAACACACCACTTCAAGTCATTCATCATTTATTCATTAATTGTGAGTTTCATCAATCATTTTTCTTCAATCGGAGGTTCTTCGATCGTAATTCCATGATCAGTCCGCTGATCACGCATTAGTTGGACTCTTCGTCCACTTGCATTACGTCAAACCGATGTCTGTTGGTCCTCTTCCTTTCGAAGTCCTTGATCATAGCATCGAAGTTCAGATGTGCCTCGTCTACCCACGACGGATCGGCATAACCTTTCCAGTAGACTTTATATTCGCGTAACGTCCTTCCATACCTGGTCTTTCGACCAGATCGGACATCGGTGATACTATCAACTTCAAATTCATGTGGATCTAGCGTCCTTTCCAAGCTGAATTCGGGTAACAAAGCTTCATCGAAGTCAAAACGATCCTCTATCCCGACTGTTAGCGCAGTAGTAGGGAGATCTGGAAATTGCTTGACCAATTTCAACTTGGACAGGTGCAATACTGGGAACATACGATAGTCGGTGCCAGCTGTAACCAATCTCGTCGCATGATTACCGATCACCTCATCGACTCTGAAGGATCCATGCCACATATGCGCCAGTTTCTTCGCGAACCCTTCTTTCACCCGATCAAGATATAACCAAGCCCTTGATATCGTTTCGATCTTGTGTGGTGTCACCTGATCATTGTGCCTCTAAGATCGCTCGGCTATAGCTTGATGCAATCGAGTGCTCACTTGGTCGCGGGCGTATCTGTAGTTTTTCTGCAACTTATATCTCCACCGACGAGCATCTCGGTCTTTACGCAGAATTCCACCCAGTTGTAATGTCGATTCAATCGACGATCGCGGATCCGACCCATGATCCAAATAAAATGGTGTCTCTCCGCGAATGTGATCAGGGGTCGAGTTCAGCGCGAATACCAGACGCTATGCATACAAGCTACAATATTTATGGCGTACACCTGATACATACATCTTGATTGCCAGTGTAATCGTCTGCACCGTCCTTTCCGCCTTGCCGTTCGCCTGTGGACGGTATGCCATAGTGGCACTCTGACGTTGTCCCACGATTTTGTTGAACGCACGAAATACTTCCGACATAAAACTCGGTTCTCGATCATGCCGGATCACCTCACTAGCCCCGAATCGTCGAAATATGCATTCTTCATAATTTTCGGCGACTTTCTGCGCTGTGCGGGACGATCCAGTTTTCGCGATCACCATACCCGTGAACAAATCAGTCCAAATCAGCAGTTCCGTATGTTCATCAGTCGATCGGGGCAGTGACGAGATATGATCCATGGCTATCACTTAGAATGGGTACGTAGACTCGATATTCCCCGGCGACATGTCCTTGATCGTAGGCTGGCCCTTCCCCGTCTCGCAATCTACGTATTGTCCAACAAACCTTTGTACACTTCGAAATAGACCACGCCAATGAAAGTATCGTCTGATCCGCTGATATGTACGCCCTATTCCTTGGTGTCCTCCTTCCAAGCTCACATGATAATGGTGGAGGACATCTGCATGTAGGGTCTCGGGTAAGACCAGCTTAATCGAAGAGTGTCATTCGTCTTGATCATCTTTGTCATCGCTGGCTTTTTCTTTAGCCATATTCCCACAGTAAATCAGCAATCCTTGTTAGTCGAAATCGTAGTTGTCAGCAATTTTCGCGCAATCCTTTACCTCGTCTGCGCTCAATTGTGAGACGTCACCATACAGATAACTTTGCAAATCATGAATCCATTTCTCTTCGTCCTGCGCCTTTTTCACCCGTTCCGCCCTTATACCGTCTATGGATATATCGGGCCACGTCGAAGGTCGCGGCTGACGGAGGTTACCTGATCGTGTCATCACTAGCACTTGTGGGGCAGTGGGATCTTCATTCCACGTGATCACTTCCGACAACCTGTTGAGGTCGGCCAACTCCTCCAGCTGTTTCTCGTCATCAATTTCAAATCTTGTTCCACCTGCATGGCCATAGTGGTGATGTGATCTGCACTCTTATTCCTCTCTCTTTTGACATGCATCAGATCATTATAACTCCATTCGCGAAGGAGGTTAAACGCACGCTGTTGCAACACTTGCAATCGCGGATCTTTACACTCTATTTCACCGCGCATTTGCCGGATTACCAAATTCGAATCTCCACACACGATCATCCTTCCTTTGGGATATCTCGACAGTAGGTCCAAACTTAAAAGCAATCCATGGTATTCCGCTTCGTTCACCGTGATATTAGGTGCATGATCGGCTCCCGTTGTCATGATCTTCCACTCCGGTAATTTCCATACGATAGCGCCGAACGCACCTACACGTCGCTGCGGTGAAGTGTACCACAAATTTGGTCACTTTTGGTCCAGGCAGCTGGTCGAATTTCGGATTGGTCTAAATAAGTGGGGGCTTTTTAGCCTATCAGATTCAAGGAGTGTCAAGAACGCAAGTTTTGGTGAGTCACCTGACATTGGGTATTTTGCATATTTTCATGTGAGTACATATTGGGACCGTAGGGAGGTAGTATTGGTTTGAGTTGTGGATTTGCCTAAAAGAGAAGAAGTCGTTTGGAATCTTTTGGTTTTTCCTTCGGGCTAACACCTCAACAGGAGGTCGTTTAAACCTTTGCTATG
>CM047582.1:21385243-21425254 GCA_026184515.1 Peronosclerospora sorghi | reverse complement strand
CCCCCCCGTAAGTTGGAAGGCTGGGAACGATGGTGGTGGTCAGGTTGTCGATACAAATGTATTCGATTTCTAACTTGACTCCACCACATCGCTTGAAACTTGCAGATCCATCGAAACTAATCACGTAGAGTTCTTCGCCTATCTCTACCGTAGTAGGTGGTACTTCAATCATCTGCCGCGGTTGCTTTTTCGGTGCGATCGCAATCAGTGCTTCATCGATTTTGGTGCGAGGAGTGATACTTGCATCTAGCGCCCCTAGTACCTCCTCTTCTCCCTGTACACATTTCTTGATCTCGAGGTCCCATTGTGATAAGATCGCAGCCCATCTGCCCAGTCGTCCGTCCAGCCCATTGGATGTTAGTAACCATTTCAACGTGGATAAACGTGACAAGACCGTGATCGTCTCGCCGACCAGAATCGTGAAGTAAACATCCCAAACCCGTAGAAGCGCCAGAAATTCCTTTTCGACGGGGCTGTAATTCAGCTCACCGTTCTTTAATGTTCGGCTGCCGAATGCGACGGTACAATACACTTGATCATGTTCTTGTACCAGCGCGGCGGATACCGCCCATTTGCTCGCGTAAACCACAATCACCGGCGTTTTGTTCTGATCAAAGTGGCGCAGGGTTGGGGCTGACGCAATCTTCGCTTTTAGCATGCTGAATGCTACTTTTTCCCTGATTAATCGATCGCCTTCATGATCCGTATTCTCCTTGCTCAACGATCGGCTCTTTAACTCTTGATAATCCATCTCCCTTAATTCGTAGAGCACAGCGGCATAGATCGCGAAATCTTCAATAAATCGACGGTAGTAGTTCAAACTCCCCAAAAACGATTGCATGGCCCGTAAGGTGCCAGGGAAAGGAAAATCAATCAGATCATCCAAATTTTTTGGGTTTGTTTCCAAACCTCGGCTAGAGACATGATGCCCTACATAGGGAACTTCACTTCGCCCCCAGTACGATTTAGCCACGCTGATCGACAAGTTCCATTGATCTCACTTTCCAATAAACGCTGCACCTTGTCACACAGGGTAGTCCAGGTAGGTGCAGGGATCAAAATATCATCGAAATATGACCGCCGCTGCACCACAGACGGGCCCGGTGTTTGGTCGGTCTCTCCCACAGTAAATACATCAGCCGATTCGTCAACACCGTCCTTAACCTTGAGATACCCATATAATGCATTATCAATCAACCGCTGGTAGATTTGCAGAGAATTCTTTAGACCAAAGGGCATCCTATTCCATTCGAACAATCCAAACGGAGTGACAAACGCCGAAATCTGACGCGCTAGATCGGTCATAGACACGACCCAAAAACCACTCGCCATATCCAAAGAGCAAAACCACAACTCTTTATCCAAATCTTCGATTAGATCAGAGATCAGGGGCATTGGGTATACCATCAAACGCGTGAGTTGATTCACCGCGCGATAATCGATACATAAACGAATATCAACCCCATTCTTTTTCACGATGATCACTATAGGTGATGCCCAGGGTGACGTAGACGGCTGAATCATCTTATTAGCCAATAGCCCCAAAGCCGATAACTTCTCTCAAAATTGTGGAGCCACCTTAGGACACTTTTGGGCGATCGGGCGTGCATTTCCTACATCGTTATCGCAAACAACTCCACGCGCAGCAGGAGGTAGCGCGTTCCTTTTTCCGATCAACAGATGTTTCTTAACTCAAATTATATCGCGGAGCTGATTAATTTCTTCTGCCGTGTTGACCAAGGGGTCTCCGAATAGCAAATCATCTTTAGTCACCTCTTCGGTGCTTACAGATACTTCGCGCAACGTAGCAAGCTGCTTCTCTAGTTCTTCCACATACAAATCTCCACCTTCATGGTAACAAACTTGATCATCGATAGGGATTACACCAAATTCGCTAGGATCGGCTGAGACAAGGTGATCACGCGTATCTTGAATAGGCGTATCTCTTACAACAGGTTGTTCAACTCCGTTATCCAAGGTCGGACCTTTCGTCCCCGGCTCCTGAGTGCACCGCGCTTGCACCTCTTGCACCTTTTGCGACCCTCCGGTTACCAATGCCACAGATGTGACGATAGGGTCCGTAGGACGCACTAAAATACTTCGAGGAGTAGGATACGCATTCTTCTCGACTAGGGGACCTTGATCGACACTTTCTTGATCGTCATTTGCGGAGTCGGAAGACGCTTGATACGCGAGATTTTGCCACTCCTTGTAACGATTAGACCCTATCGAAACAAATCCCGGGCGACGGGGCACATCATCTTTGTTCATCCAGATACCTAAAATCGTATCATCTTGTACGATGATCGGATGATCAACGACGTTCGTAACACGCAGGTATCGCAAATTTCCCACGCCCCTAGTGATATTGGGGACCCAATATTTTCCACGAGTAATCCACAACTTTCGAGATCGCTGGTCATAAATCCGAACCTCGGCAGATCGACCTACTGGGATCTGTTCGTACTGATTGAGTTTCATATAATTACCACTCGATCTATACAGCTGTCGGCGCTCCTCCAATGGGATGATCACCTCATCAGGCAAACTTAGCGCACCGTGGGCGATGTCTAATCAAACACCAGCTGGTATCATAAAATCTATACCCAGTATAGCATCTTGACCGACAAGTCTGCCCACCCATGCATGGAAATAATAAACCAACTAGCCTGCTAACGTAATCTTGATTTTAGCGCGCCCCTCCGTGAGGTATGCACTTTCTACAGTGCCGACACATTCTTGTTTTTTACTCGTGTCGATCTGACAACTCACCTTACGAGCAAAAGTCGAGTCGATGATCGACACATCGGCAACAGAATCAAATAATAGCGTGGCACGTTCGTTATTAATGTTACCACTCGCCTTGGTTTGTTTAAATCATTGCTTTGGAGAGCGGTACTTCCAATATACACGTGATTCACCTGGAAGTAGATCAACCTCCATGATCACCGGGGACCGAGAAAACTCATCAATACGGAAATTAGCCAAACGTGGTAAATCAGGCTGATCACATTTATCATTATCTCTTTCTGCTGCTTGATCAGCCCTCTTCTTATCCACATATGCAAAAATACACAAACCAGAGCGCTCGTCTCGTACCAGATTCCAGCCTGGCGGGCGTCCTAGTTTAACAAATCTTCATCTTCCTTGGGCAGAATTCCAGCATGCTTGGTGGGATTGTACCACTGGCGGATGCGGTTGTAAAATTCTTCCATAGTGCACTTGCCCGCATCGTTAACTTCGCCGCATGCTCGGCAGACGGATAAACAATAATCGGTCGGATGTCCCTTCTTGCCACACTTGAGACAGGTCAGGCGCTTCCAGCAACGAAAATTATCGTGCCTGATCGACCCACAATGAGTGCATTTCTTCACCTCCCCTTGATCTACTGCACTTGAATCACTTCGATTACCCGATCGGGACTCACCAGGTTGATCGAGCACCCCTGGTTGGTCGCGTATAGCAGCAATCATGTAACGGCGCTGATCTGCATCGCTTCCACTGTCGTCGGCACTTGACTCTTCACTCCCATACGTCACCTTGATCGCGCGTACTGCCTTGGGCTTTCGCGCCGGGGCAGGTTCCCGATCATCGCCAAATTTCTGGCGGAATCGGCTGGTACCTACCGCCACTGTTGGCTGGCACCACTTATTGCGTGCATACGCCCGCAACGTCTCTTCCACATCCGTGGCGGTATCCAACCGCAGAAGTGCCAGTTGATCAGCGAGTTCGCGATTGGCCAATGTATCCAGAAAATGTTGCACATGCTCGCGTAAGATCGTAGGCAATCAATCCCCGATCGGCAACTTGGCTCGCAGTCCCGCCACATTCAACCGGTGCAGGTACTCAATAGGACTTTCATCCGATCGCTGCTTCGTGTAATAATACTGTCGGGATGCCGACTGACCACTTCCACAGTATTAAACTTCAAACTCATCCACGAGACTTTTCCAACTTGATCGAGTACCTCTACTCATCTGGCGATGCCAATTGCGCGCTGGACCTTTTAGTAGATCGCCCAGGATCAAACGTTTTTCATGATCAGAAGCTTGATCATGCATAAATGCTGACTTGAGGCGACTAATACAATTCCGCGCGATCTTCATCTCCTTCCTTTACCGAAAATTCTTTCAGATCACTGATCGCAGACATCCGAACCCTGGGAATCGGCTGTTGATCAGGCATCCCAGTATACGCGGACTCAACTGTGGCTCGTCGCGGCAGTGTGATCGGCTCATCTGGATCAATGTAATCACTCTGGGATCGTTGATCATGGAACGAATACACGGATTCCATGTCAACGTCCTTGACCATCGTCGATATTTCTGGCTTCGACTGCTGATCACGCAGTGAATGCACGGACTCCATGTCGATATCCTTGATCGACGCAGCTCTTCCTGGCTTTAGCTGGCGTTTTTTTGTGACAACGACTCCAGGTGTCAACTTGCTTCTTTCCTCTGCCAGAAGCTTCTACATAGCCTTATCAAAGAATGTATGCAGCTGTGGACCTTGCGATACTTGATCGTCTTCTGCCTTGATCGATTGAGGTTACATCTTGATAACCGAAAACTTGGATTCATACTTCTGGCAAACTGTCATCCTGGTGATCTTGGGCTCTATAGTCCCGGCACTACTTGACTCCACTTCAAGTTCATCGCCTTCAGAAGGGGCAGATTCGTAACACGATGATCCCGTGTGTTCTGCCACGTTGATCAACGGGCCCGCTTCAATCTTCAGCGAGAAAAGCGAGGGCTCCAGCTTAGTAGTTTGGCCCACGATAGGCATCAACAGATGAAACAACTGCTGGGTATCTTCTGCCAGATCTTCTGGGTCTTCATCAAACACCTCTTCAGCATCGTAGTTGCCTGTAGTCAGACCAGCCTGCTTTATCAGGCGTATTAGCCTTAGCAAGATCGTGATCTTGTCCTTCCCATCCTAACTGGATGATCGACCGGTCCGTTCAGCTTCCCGCTGATCATGACCCCATGTAGGCTCAGGATCGAGTTCGTCAATAAGAAATCTTCAAGTTTAACTTTGTAAACCTTTCGGTAAAACGTCTTCACCAAATCGGCTTCCGTTGGTGGCGTACTTGATCGATTTTCGTCGCTCTCCGACCCAGGTGCCTTCATCAACACCTTCGGCTGGTCGGTCTTGTAATACTTCACCACCGGATCCCAATCCGGATCATTATACACACATATATTTGGCGGATCATAACTTGCGTTATGATCCGCATGGGCTCCCAAAGGAGCCTCGGGAGGTGGTTGAGGCTTCTCCTCCTTTATCTCATCAATATTCATCCCCAGGTCCTGATGATCAGCATTTCAGTTCTTCTTCAGGCATGACGACGGCGAACTGCCTTCCATCGTCACAACCTACTCCTCTTTTTCCACCTTTATCTTCACTTCTGCTTCCGCTTCCTTTTCACTTCCGCATCAGCGCCATCTTGCGTAGAAGCGCGGTGATATCCCGCGTCGCCCAAAGATCCGGGCACGCGCACCATTGTGGTGGAGCGGCTGATCAAAGTTTTTGACGCTTGATCAGGCGGTACCACGGCGCTCGGACTGCCGACTAACGAAGGGGGTCCTCCGGTTGTCCTTGACTGCTTGTGTTTCTGCTCACCTTGTGTATCCGACGGCTTGGGCGTGGGTCGCTCTCCAGGTGGCGGGGATGTAAACACGGCAATTCCTTGGTGCAAGATTGGGGGGAACTTGTAAAAAGTTGACCTATGTGCTGATCAGTCGTGATCAAGTACAATCAATCTTGGATCAGGTGTGATCAGGCTTGATCAGCAGTGATAACGCTTGGGCAGGCACTAAAAGTCGTTGATCAGCTGTGATCAGGCTTGATCAGGCTCGATCAGGTACTGAAAGACGTTGATCAGCTGTTATCAGCTGTGATCAGGCTTGATCAGGTTCTAAACGTAGTTGATCAGCTGTGATCAGACTTGATCAGGCTTGATCAGGCACTAAAAGTAGTTGATCAGCTGTGATCAGACTTGATCAGGCTTGATGAGGCTTGATCAGGCTTGATCAGGTGCTAAAGGTAGTTGATCAGCTGTGATCAGACTTGATCAGGCTTGATAAGGTGCTAAAAGTAGTTGATCAGCTGTGATCAGAATTGATCAGGCTTGTTCAAGTGCTAAAAGTCGCCCAGGTACAAGTTGGTGCGATCTGCGAGTTGTTGATCGCGGGTCACGAGCTACAGAGTGTCGATCAGGTGTTGATCGGCGAAGGGGGTACTTGATCAGGCAGCGGAAGTCTTCACAGCCCGATCACGGAGCCTCTGGAGTCTTGAACAGCTAAAGGAACACCCAAATATCTGTATTCCTAGCCTAGACCTACGAGAGGGGGGGGAATTTCACTTAATCCACCTAGAGTTCCCGTGGGGCGCTTACAGCAGCCGAAATCTAGGGGCCAAACGTGAACCAAACGTGGAGAGGTGAGAGCACTGCTCATTCACACTCCCAAGACCAAAAACTTTTAAAGAAGAACAGCTGACACAGCGGGCGGAGTTGCTGGGTGAGTTCTTAACACTCTACGCCTGGCGGTGGGCCAAAAACGCACAAAGTGCTCCCGCCCGGGACGTAGAGGTGTGTATTAACTAAAGGGAGGCGTTAGTTGCCGTCCCTGAGGTGTCCTTAGTGTTTGGACGCAAAAAGAGAACTTTATTATTGCTTAAAGCCTTAGATCTGCCATTTCCCTAATTTCAGCCAATTATAACCGTCCATTCCAGCGTCCTCCGTCCACCAGTCCACCTGATTCCTACGTTGTTCGTCGGTGTTCGTCGGTGTTAGCTTAGAAGCTGTACGTAATCGTCCCATCGTCCCATACCCCGTCTATGTCCTGTCTATGTGCACCACGGTTGTGCACGCAACTGTATGCACCGTGGCACCCACAATCGTATACAATTACGTACCCAATTTGTGCCCGCAATCAGACCCCTAATTAGGCCCCTAATTAGACCCTTAATTAGGCCCAATTATAGCACGCTTTACGACAGTGATTTTTAAATGGGTTTTGCTAACTTACATACAGTATGTACGTACATACCCCCGGTATGCACGATACACACCCAATAAGGTAAATGACTTTGGGTTTACAACTAGATATATTTACAACTTCGCCTCTAAGACAGTCCATGACTTATTTGGGCAATTCCGCGAATCATGCCCAATTCCTTTACACATTTTGCATGTCCTTGGCTTCTTTTTCTTTAGTGATTGTTCCACCGCTGACTGACGTCGAGTTTCCTTCTTACGCCCTTTTGTGTTCGACTTTGGAGGATTTTTTACCGCGATGAAATTGTCTTCCATGTGGTGAATAGCGTCTTCAGAATTGTCTGTTACCCAATTTTGCACAGACACGTACGATATGTAAGATTAGGGTATGCACGATACATACGGTATGTGTAACAGGACTGATCCTGTTACAGGCTTACACTGTAATTGCGAGGAAGCGCGCAATACAATAAGGGAAGGATTAGTTGATAACAACTAATCCTATACTAGAAGTAAATATAAATATTTACTTAGGTCTAAGAACGCAAAATTAAGAGTGTTTATTTAATGGGTGGTTTAGAGGCTAATAGTATAGTAACTACCTAATTAATATAATAATATCAAGTATTCAACTAACTGTACTATTAGTTAACCTGCAAGGTTCGGTATTTATACCGAATCGACTTTTCCTTCGTAGATTATAATAACTTATAATCTCTTATTTAAATTTCAGACAACGCGTCTAAAAATTAAACTGTGATATTCTAACTTGAATATCAATTATGTAATGGCACCCCATTACATCACCCCCCACTTAAGGTGGTTGGCCAATAATAATTCTTATTTTGGCCAACCATGCGTGGCACTTGTTGGTCGTTCTCATTTACCAACTGATTGACATCGACTCGATGGTCAAGGCACGCGGCGGCTCTCTAAAGAGCGCTGCTGAAAACATTGAAGGAGCTTCTTCCTCCGCCTCAGCACTAGGTGCTGAGGTGTTGAGTGACCACGGTGACGCTGCATTAGCAACGTCAACTACGCGAAGGTCGTAAGACGTACCGTCTTCGACCACGGATGCTGCTAAGGCGGAATCTGGCAAGAAACAGGGAGATGTTGCTAATGCAACATCTCGCACGATGGCAAGTTCCGAATGCGTGTTGCAAAGAGGGCCATGTTCGGGAGTTCTGACCCCGAACAAAGTGATGGGAATATAGCTGTCCCCACTAAAGGATATAGAGAGTCGAAACTCGCTAGGTGCTCATCGCCTAACAGCGATGACGACTCTGGTGTCGCTGTCTGCTATGACAGCGACAATGATCATCACAGGTGGTTGCGGGAACGCAGATCCCCACCTGGACCAAGTACTTCTCCAAGTCGGGGTGATTTAACCCCGGCGCGTGGTGTTGAAGCAGGCGGTGCTCCGCCTGCTAAAAGAGCTCGAAGAGAAGCGGCGCCTGCCGCTTCTAAAGCGTATCATCGTACGGAACCACATGTTCCGTACAGAGTGGGGTTTTGGACCCCTGACTGGGCTATTGCCCCCAACAGTGGCGGTCACCGTAAACGAGACTGCCAGTATGCGTTGTTCGATATCAACGTGCTGGATGACTGCGAAGACATCCAGTCACGTCGATTCGATCGAAGTACAGACGATAGACTTCTGTACTTTATTGACCTATTTTTCCAGGTTCGATATTATTCGAGCCGGAAAGGGTCAAGGAGGAACAGGGACGATAAAGACGCCCTGACTCAGAGTTGGAATGCTTTTGTTGACAACTACAACAAAAGCCCAGATGATTACGTGAATAAAGTTCACGTAATGCGCGAGCGCTTTTTAAAGCACTCACGAACAGGCAAAATGGAATACATCCATTATGCTTGAATCAAAGAAGGGTTAAAGTGTGGTGTCCCCTATTACCTCGTTTGCCCGCGGTGTACGCAGGGCTCTCCTCTTCTGTCAGAGGAGAAGTTTCGGGGGTACTGTGGTTTTTCTGTACCCGCCAAAATTCAGGGTTTAATTGATACGCTGAATGCATCAACACCTACTGTTGATGCTAATTCGCATTATGAGTTTGAGACTTCTTCTCAAACTCAGTCAAAAAAGGTCTGGGGCGCCGGCCCTCAGAACCTTAATCGGCTCCCAAGAGTCGAACTCTTGGGGATATCCCAGCCAGCGTACCAAGTACTCGGTACGCTGCCCCTTCTTCGAATGCACCGAGCGCTTCGAGATCAAGCGCTCGAGGATATATCGCTTGTTCCCCTGATTATCAATCAGGGGAGGCGGAGGTTGAGAATTCCCTCGTCGTCGTTGTTACGGAGCATGGTTCTTTGCTCCTCAAGCTCGAGGAGGGTTATTCTCCTTGAACAGCGATATGTATCACTGTGTGAAGACATATCGGTCTCTTTGCGAGGATGTCCGCGACATCTTCGGGGCGCGCACTGCCCTCAAGCAGAAGAATGATCTTCTGTACGTTGATCTTTCTCGCTAAGGGAGAGCTAGATCGGCGCACGGCTGATCTTGAGAAGTAGAAGGCGGAGGTAACGTCTCTCCGCTCTGCTCACCAATGGCCGGAAGCCGATTACAAGTCTCTCTTGGGAGACTTGGAGAAGCACGGTATCTTCCGTGGTTCTGCGTCTCGTCGTTAGACGAAGACGAATGATACGGTTTTAGCCGCCCAACATAGAATGTTGGGTGGAGCCGCATTGCTGTGGGAATGTCTAAAGTATAGGCATCCCCCCGAATCTCTTGGACCTTGAAAGGTCCAATGTACTTAGGAAGCAACTTTCGTGTAGGGAAGTTGCTTATTGCATGTGTAGGCAAATTGGTAGTACTTAATAATACCAATTCGCCTTTCCGAAAGGAGTTTTTGTTCTTCCTTCCTTGCTTGTCTGCATTTTTCTCCTGCTTATCCAAAGCAGAAGCAAGTGCATATTTTATATAGCGTATTACAGCTTGGCGCTGTAATACGAATTCATCTACTGCTTTATCAGGAGTAGGTGCGTTGCCCTCATTGTCTGCAACCATTGCTGCAGACATATATTCATCATATGCAGCTTCAGTTTCATTTGAAGCTGCTTCCGCTTCTACTGTACTTTCAGTAGAAGGGCCATCGTTTTGTTCACAAGTTGCAGTTGCAACTTGCGCATTGACTCGCTCAAAATTTGAGCGGGTCCCTCCCCCACTTAGATTTGGCGTACCGCCAAGTAAAGCTGGGGTTCGTGGATGCCTTAAGGCATTCACGTAGAACGGTGTATGCTTAGTTGAAGCATGCACCGAATTGTTAATCGCAAATTCAGTGAGTGACAGGTAGTTACTCCACTGTTCAAAGGCATGTGCGTATGATCGCAACATGTCTCCGAGAACGCGGTTAACCCGTTCCGTCTGCCCATCCGTTTCCGGATGGTCCGCAGTTGACATCTTCAACTGGGTTCCCAACAATGAGAACGTTTCTTGCCAGAAACGTCCTGTAAATCTCGGATCTCGATCCGAGACAATGTTTTTCCGGCATTCCGTGCAAACGGAATACCGTATCAACGAATATCTGCGCTGTTTGAGCGGCGGTTACGTTCGCTGATACTGCAGTAAGATGTACCATCTTACTGAAACGGTCTACAAAGACCACTATTCTGGTCTTCCGACTATTGTCGTGTGGAAGACCGAATACGAAGTCCATTGAAATGGACTTCCAACACTCTGTCAGAACCGGCAGAGATTGCAGCGGAGCCTGTGCAGACTGCGCAGGCTTAACGCGCTGGCAAATCTCGCAAGCGCGTACGTATTTTTCGTACCCACTTGTACTGGTTTCGCCAGTAAAAGTCACGTGCGATAGAAGCGTATGTCTTCTCTCGACCTTGATGCCCCGAAATCGGTGCATCATGATACTCAAACATAATTTGATGTTTGAGATCATCGTCGTTTGGAACGACGATGCGACTTTCATCTTTTTGGTATGTGCTGTAAAGCAGCAGACCATCGTGCAGTCGATATCGATGCACGCAAGTGCGGAGGAACTCTGGGAGTTCGTCGCGTTTCTCACTTGATTGATTACTTACGTAATCAATCAACAGACGTGTCTCCTCGTCTGTTTTGTACGTCTCGCGTACTTGTCGTATAATTGACGACGACAAAGCACTGCAACGGATCGCGTTTGCACTGGCCCCTTCGGTTACGGACGGTTTCGTCTCGTAATCGGGCCTTCGTGATAGCGCATCCGCTATCACGTTCAACTTTCCGGGTTTGTATTCAACCGTAAAGTTGTACTCAGCAAAGAATGACAGCCATCGAGCCATTCTTTGAGAAATGTGTGGTGAATTCACGGCCGTGCGTAGCGACGCATGGTCCGTGTAAACCACAAACGGTCTATCTCCCAATAGATAGATCCGAAACTTAGCCGGTGCGTACTTCATGGCAAGTAGTTTCATGTCATGCACTGGATAGTTGCGCTCGGCTGGGCGCAACTGACGCGATTGATAGCAGATTACGCGATCACGATCATCGTGATCACGCTCCATCAAAGCACAGCCAATAGCGAAATTGCTCGCGTCGCAAACGACGTGGAACGGACGCTCGTTATCGTCTATAGCCAAGACAGGCGCTTCAGTCAAGCTTTGCTTGACTGCATCAAAAGCATCTTGACATAGGGTATCCCAATGCCATTCGACATCTTTCTTAAGTAGTTAAGAAAGGGGTCGTATTAAACCAGCATAGTTGCACGAATACTTGTGCAAATATGTTGCCAACCCAAGGAACTTTCGAAGTTCCTTAACGTTGTTTGGCGTAGGCCATTCAACGATCACCCTGATCTTTTCTGGATCATGACGCACCCCGTTCTTGCCCACAAAGCATCCAAGAACGGGTATCTCAGGTTCACCAAAGGTGCACTTCTTCAGATTTGCATAGAGCTTATGCTTACGCATAAGCTCTAACACTCGACGTAGATGCTCCCTATGGACATCTACATCGCTTTTATCGTGTTCACCCTTACTATGGATGAACACGTCATCGAAATAACTCGGTGCGAATTCTCGCACCGGGCGTAATAGATGCGTTACGCATCTGTTAAACGTAGAAGGAGCATTTCGAAGCCCCTGCGGCATAACAAGCCACTCCCAAAGCATGCCGCTTGGGGTGCTTACCGCCTTGAGAGGGATATCCTTCTCACGCATTAGGATTTGATAAAATCCATCTCTTAGATCGAGAGCACTAAAGATGGTGCTCCCGCACATGCCATCAATGATGACCTCTTTTCGTGGTATCGGCGTCTGCGCCGGTACCGTCGCTGCGTTCAGCTTGTTGTAAGCGTGAACTATTCTCCACCCACCTTTGGACTTCTTCACACAAAAGGTGGGGGTAGAGTGCGGTGAGGTAGACTCCCGCACTTGGCCTGATTTACGACGAGCTTCGAAGAACTCGTCGATCGATTTTACCTGATCACGCGGCAACGGCCATTGCAGCGTAACACAATACTTCGTGCCTGGCACGAGGTCAATCTCATGACGAGTTCCCTTATCCTTAGGGAGCTCGCTAGGTACTTCTTCTGGGAATACGTCAGCGTATTCCCCGAAGTACCTCATAAAATGGGGAGTTCGCTTTAAGCGACTCCCAGCTCTGCGCTTTAAATCGCTGAACTCTCGTTTGATCATTGGTAACCTCTTTCCCAATGTTTTTCACTTGTAATGTGGATATTCGTTCACGAATATCCACTACATCATCTGTTGCAACGATGATACAGATCTGTTCGATCTGACCATCGTGCAAGTTTCTCACAAACTTCTTCCAGCTTAGCGCTGGAAGAGCCATCACCTCCGAACCTTCTTTCGGAGGGTGTTCCATAAACAGAGACTGGGTATCTAATCCGGTCTCCGTTTGCGTCAAGACGTTGATCGTCTCGACGGAACTGTCCATGCAATCAGACGCACTCGTCTGATTGACTGCTACACGGTGATTATGGTTCACCGTGTGCGAATACTCATCATCATCATGGCCACTGACTACCATGGAATTTTGGCGATCAGATGTGCTCGTCTGACCGGCCGCCTTTTCTGCGACACGGTAGTATTTATCACCCGTGCGCATGGCTAACGCAACGTGGTGGGCACTGGCCACCACGGAGTTTTGCTCACGATTGCACTCGATCGTGAGTTCACTCTCATCAACACGGAATTCATTCGTCGTGTTGGAGCCTTCGGTCGCACAGTGGGTGTTTCCCACTGCGGTACATTTTCATTCTCACGGTGGGTGTTTCCCACCGTGGATATAACTTCATTCTCACGGTGGTCTTTATCACCCGTGGAATGTTTCTCTCCAACACGCAACGACTCTTCTGTTGCGTGTGGTAGTCCCTCTGGACTCTCACCAGCGGAGGTACCTTCCGCTGATCGTGTCGGAACAGACCTGGTGGTGCCATCGCTATCCACCAGACTGTCCGACGCTGCGGTTGTATCTTCTGATACAGCCGGATTACACACAGGGTGATCAGATCCTGTGGTTCCGCCGCAGTCGATCGATAGGTTAACCCAGTCGATCGAAGGTTTAAACTTGGACATCCATGGGATTCCAAGTATCACATCGAACCTGTCATCTAAATCGTAGACGATGAATTCATCCTCGAATGACAGTTCATTCAACTCGAAGCGTGTTTTAATCACACGCTTTGGAATAGTCACGGTTGCACCTGTTGCTAACCGGACTGACAACATACTTCGTGGGGTCTCTACCTCCACGAAGCTCAACAGCGTCAGACTCTGAGTTCTAACGAAATTGTTTGACGCTCCTGTGTCAAACAAAGCTCGCATGGGGACATCGCTCCCGTGCGGCCTAACCTCCAGGGTGATAAGAGGCTTATCATCACCCTGCACCTTTTGGCAGGACATAGTCCCGTCTGGGGCTATTACCCTCACATGCCCTATGTCGGCATGTGGGATAACATTCCCAGTAGGGCTCCCGCCCCTACTGGCGATTCTCGTTTTTTGCACCAACAGGGTGATGTCCCTGTTGGTGTCGCCGTGCAGCGGACGGTTCCGTCCGCTGACTGCGTGGCACCGGACGCGGTGCCATTCACTCATGGGCAAAATGCCCCATTTTCGCGCATCTACTGCAGCGAATATTCTTCTTAAATTTCGGTTGCTTCGAACACGAAGCAACCGCAACCGATACGTCCATCGGCTCTGGACCTTCACCGCCCATGCTCTGGCGCGGGTGGCTGTTTCTTGAGACGAAGTGTGAGCTTCGTCTGCCTGACTGTTGATTGTTGACATGCCGTTGCGGCATGTCAAAAGCGAAGGGCTGTTGAGCCCTTCGGCTGTACCCAGCATGCGATGACGCTGATCGCATGCTGAACTCCTCATGGATGCTCATATCAATGGCATCCCTCAGAGTATCTGGCGGGTGCCGATAGAGACTCTGTTTGACGGGGCCATCATTGAGTCTCTTCATGAAGCCAGTGACCTGTACAGCAGGGGGCACCGGCTCATACACAATATTTGACAGCAAATATTGCGTCTTCTGAGCGTAAGCTTGAAGGTCAAGCTTACCTTGCCGGAGTTCCATAAACTCCTGCCGACTACTTTGCTCCATTTCTGGAGCTTCAAAGTTGAGCTTTAGCTCAGCTTTAAATTCCTTATAAGTAAGGAACGCAGAGTCATCAGTGGCTCTGCGACTCATCGCCCATGCCCTGGCTCTGCCGCCTAGACATGTTGTGGCGAAGTACGCCTGTTGACGTTCGTCAACAATATTTTGCGTAGAGATGGCATCTTCCACCTCTGCGAACCATCTACGAAGGGGCTCGCCCCCTTCGCCGGTAAAGGGCGGTACTCGCGCCTTTACTACTTCAACGCTATGCGTTGCAGGTGCAGTTGCGGTCCGCGCTGCCTCTGGCGCGGGCCGTACTGGATTTTCTAGGTGGTTTAGCCTAAAGCGGTTCACCACCTGTACCACTTCCTCTGGAGACTTACTCTTGAGGAAGGTAATGATGTCGGTCCCCATAGACCGAATCATTTCCACCGTCGCGTCTTTACTACGCGACGAGAAGTGAGGGAAGTGTTTATTCACCTCTTCCAGCGTTCTTTCTCGCTCGGCAGCCGACATATCTCGCGACATGATGCCGAGCGGCTCTTAATCTTCGCTCCGCTAGTTAACTAGCAGAACGGAACTGTGGTCGTTAAGACGGACCACAAAGTGCTACCAGGTGTAACAGGACTGATCCTGTTACAGGCTTACACTGTATTTTGCGAGGAAGCGCGCAATACAATTAGGGCAGGATTAGTTGGTAACAACTAATCCTATAATAAAAGTAAATATATTAATATTCACTTACGTTCTAGAACGCAAAATTAAGAGTGTTTATTTAATTGGTGGTTTAGAGGCTAATAGTATAGTAACTAACTAATTAATATAATAATATCAAGTCTTTAACTAACTGTACTATTAGTTAACCTGCAAGATTCGGTATTTATACCGAATCGACTTTTCCTTCTTAGATTCTAATAACTTATAATCTCTTATTTAAATTTCAGACAACGCGTCTGAAATTAAACTGTGATATTCTAACTTGAATATCAATTATGTAATGACACACCATTACAAAGACTAAGTTCGAACATTTGGTGAGGGAAATCGCGCATACACGTGCTCCCGAGGTGACGCGTTGGCAGGCTACAGCCCTCGCGGTATGTGACATGGATCTATTGTTTTCTGTGCTGTTCCGGATCTAAGGACTCTGTTTTTGCTTCCTCCCATGTCACAGGCACTCCAGGAAGCCACCGAATTGTTCATGGCGGCGTATTTCGAAGATGTCAACCTGATTACGGCCCTTTGCAAGAGGTTGACTATTCAACAAAGGTATATGCAGTTGCTCACCCGTTTGCGTCAGAGTGTTGCGCCTGGATCATCCTACTGGGCTGCTTACTAGGCCCCCGAGTATCAGATGAAGGCGGCTCCAAAAAAGAAGAAGAAACTGGTTACCCGTGCGGAGAAGGAGAAACGTGGTGGCAGGGGTGGTAAGGGTGGCAAACGTGGTGGGAAATGAGTAAGCGGGGGTGATGGAAACTGATAGCTGTTGGGAGTTGTCGCTTGGCTCAGTTTTCTTGGCTTTTTTGTGTGTAATATGAGCCTATCGTATATCTGTGACTTGGATAACCCTGTTTTTGAACTTTTCGCTTGATTCTGAGGCCAAAAACGTTGAAATCCACGTCACATTGGGTTATGAATGGCAAGTCATGTGTTAAGTCACGCGCTATGGCTAAGCCATTGTGGCACAGTCACGCAAATCGCGCCCCTTGTCGGGATATCACTTGCCCCTTGTCGGGATAACAAAGACCCCTTGTCGGGAAACAGCTTCCCTTTTTTTAATTTCCGGTTCCTGAAAGTGTTTTCACCCAATGTGCCAGACGTCTTCGCGAGCTCGACCGTCGCGCACTTTTAACAGTGAGTGCAACGCTTTCTTTTCGTCACGACTATTCAGGTCGGCGATATTCGCATGGAACAAGCCAGTTTAGAACTCAAAAATACCAAGATCATATTCTCTATCTACGTAAACTCCTACTCGTCCGTGCAACAATCCTTCCCCTCTCCATCCACATGAGCAAGCCAGGGGTGGGCGAGACATTCGACGGCTGTTGCACGTTTTGACGGCTCGTAGCGAAGCATGGGAGTGAGGAACGATGCGAGACACTCGGCATCATGCCGCAAAAAGTGGTACTTTTCAATCAAAACTTGCTCCAGGCTCCAGAATTTCAGGTTGCGAATGCGTTTCAATTCACCCTTGCGAGTGAAGAACTCTCGTAACCCACGTTGAGAGGCCGTAAAGGACTTTGGCATACGCCCCAGCAATTCAATCATCTGGGCCAGATGATCTTCATCCCGATTGAATTTTCGGCCACTCTTTGGGTCGAAGAGGAGATCTCCTGTTACGAGCTCAAACACAAAGCATGCCATGGACCAAATATCGGCTGCAGTGTCGTACTGTTTCCCAAGAATAACTTCAGGACACCGGTACTGACGCGTCTGTATGTCGCTTGTAAAGTGTTTGGTGGTCCAGCAAGCATTGCCGAGGTCGCAGATCTTTGCATTGAGTTGAAAAATCTCAAACATGTCACTCGTAATGAGCTTGTGGAGTGGGCAAGCCCATCGACTTAACCGTTCTTGAAGCGGTTTTACCTCCAGCACCCTTTCGAATGCACTAGTCAACGGTGCAAGATTGATTCCCTGAATCACAACGTCGGAAACACAATAATCTTTGCCCAAGGTCTTGTTCGCTGCCGCGCTCTGGATATCTTGGTTGCTAGGTGGGTTTGGGAAGAAGAATCCAGGAAGCGCAAGACCCGACGAAGGCGCAATGTTAAGGAAACGGAGCCCTTCAATTCGATGTTCCAGATAGTCTAGCGTCGATAACAACACGCAAAGTTAGCAAGTCTATAGGGAGAGAATCACATATCGATACGCACCTAACACAGCGTGCGTATATCTCGCGTCGAATTCCAGTTTCCATACGCGGTATTTCACTTGGGTAAAAGGGATCTTTTTTCTGTCGTTGTGTACCCCCACTACCTGTTCTTCCAACGATTTTATCAGCTCGTCATCCACGTGGTCCAGATATCGTAAAAAAAACGAGGTCTCCACAACGTCATCTTCTTTTTTAATATCATTTTTACTCTCAACTGACGTTTGGATTTGACTGGCAGCCACCGTCAACGTAAATTCACGCTCCTTCTGCCTTGATCCAGCCACCCGACCTTCTGGGAGCAGCAGCATCACCCGTGCCGCAAATTCGGGAGGCAAATGCACCCAATCTTTGTCTTCTTCGTCGCCAGGGTTTCCCACATGGCGGTAGCATATGCGTGATGCATCCAACGATGCAGTAGTGTCATCCTTGGAGGTCTTCGTTTCAAAATTTTGCGCGAAAGCTTCGTCAATTGATTCGTCCGTGCAAACACTGGTAGAGATTGTGACTTGCGACAGACTGGTGCTCAAAGCATCGACAGATGAATCAACCGTAGGCACTGTGGAGCGGACAGTACTGTCCTTTATGATACTTGCAGCATCTGCTTCTTCCTGTTGGCCAGATTGAAGCTGTTTTCTTTGCTTCTGTCGTTTTTTCTTGAGACGATTCTTCAATCGTTTTTTCTCTTCTTTGGACATTTCTCTGCCAGCTGCACTAGCCACCAACCCTCCATTTAAGTATCCTTTCGCTTCTTTCTCATGGCGAGCAAGACGCATGGCACGAAATGCTTCCCACTGCGACTTTCGAAGTTTGGGGAGTCGTGGGATGTGGTGAGAAAGTAAGACATTCTCAGGTTTCAGATCTGTGTGAATTATCTGGCACTTGTCGTGTAGGAATGCAAGTCCTTCCAGCATATCCCGAGTAAGACGTTTTGCAAAGAGCAGTGGTACGCCTCGATAATTGTAGTATTTAATGAGAGTTAGCAGATTGTCCCCCATCATTTCAAACACCATACAAACATGCACGCCATTGCGACCTTCATGTTCGAAAGAGTCGACTAACCGGATCACTTTGACAGCTTCTTGCTGCTCGGGTAATGCAAATTCGGTCCGAATTGCATGGAGTGAACATTCCAGCAATTCGATCTCGTCTCGAGCAGCTTCAGTATAATGACGCGCACTCTTCTGCACCTTCATGGCTACCACATCTCCCGTCTGTCGATCCAGACACTTCCACACAGTAGAGAAATGGCCCCATCCCAGTTTCTCCAGAACTTCAAACCTCGAGTTGTACACTTCGCCAATTTGAACACGATGGTAACCACCTGGTTTATAGTTACTTTCACCTTCATCCTCACTTCCGGAAGAATACTCGTCTTCGTCATTGTCATCTCTTGCCTCTTCACTACTGTATGATTCGCTACTGCATCTACTAAGCGACGAAAACGAGCGACGGGCGGTCGAATTCGAACCAATTGCGCTCTGAGACGACACGGACAGGACTTCCTCCAGACCTTCGGAGCTTGACGACGGAGTAGCCACGGGTGGAGGAGGTACAATAGTTGCCGTGCTCCTCTTTTTCTTGCGATTGCGCGCCTTCTTCTTGACTGCGGAATGGCCCATGTTTTTATTTGTCGCTATAAGTGCTAAAATACATAGTTTAGAAATGTGTGAAATAAAAACAGGTTTAAATCTTGAGGTGATGGTGGGTAAAGGACTAAATTCTTGGTAATTTAGAAGAGTTGATTCAAATAACTTATCTGATGCAGCCCCTACTGTATCACATATCAAGACAGTATCTTCGTTTCTAAAAGAGCATACTGTGATGCATCTGTTAATGCTCTTCAACTGAACACAAAGCTTCCCATCATTTAACTGTTGATACCGAGGTGCTTGAGGTACTTAAAGCGTAGTTCGTGTGAAGAACGAGCACGAGGCGAAACCAGCACTTGCTTCTGTGACAGTGTGAGCGTCGGCATCGATAACGACATTGTACTCGAGCATCGGCTTAGTGGGGGTGAGAAACTGCGTCGTGACTCGACTCTTGTCTCGGTAGCTTTGAGCTGCTGTGCCTCAATCTCGCGTTGCCGATCCTCCTCGCGTGCCATGCCTTCGTTTTCTAGGTATTCATTCTCTACCTGCGCCTCATACTCACGCTCCATTTCGTCGTACACGGCATCCAGATTACGCTCGACCATCGCGATAAATTCGGTACGGGTAGGCCACATGCAGTCACGTTGTCGCTTCGAATAGTCACGATGGAGTGGAATGTAAAAGAGCTCGGCCTCCTCGTTAAAATGCACTCGTTTGTTTGGCAGTGATGCTTCACTATCGTCAATTATGCTTGACATAGAGTGCTGTGACAGTAATGACCGCAATTGTCCCCTATTACTTTTACATGCTTTCTCCTTCGGTAGCGTACCATCTTCGCCACTTGTTACTGTCAACGGCGTGTACCAGCTCGTTATGAATTGAAAAAAGCCCTTAGAACGTTGCTCATTTTTGGAATCCGCGTCATTTAATCGTACTTTTAAGCCATCGCGACGCTCTTTTTTACGTCCAGTGCACTTTTCCAAGTCACTGCGAGACAGACTAAAGCCCAGTTGACTCCAATATTGTCTTCGAATGGCTGCCGAGTCTTTTCGAAGTAGTGGGACGGCGGCCGCAGGAGGCGTCTGAACTACTGCGGCTGTCGATGTGTGGCTATTTCTAGCGCTATGATGTCGAGTACCCGACGATTTGCAATGCGTTGATAGTGGAGCGCAGAGCACGGGAGAGCTACCAATGCGTACTAACGGACTGGGCATAGACTGAAAACTCTCTGCATCGCGACTAATACCGCTTGGCAACTTCTTCTTTCCATTTCCTTTGTTCTTTAAATTTCGACGTGAGCGTCTCCGTCGTTTTTCATCTTCAACGGCCAAGTCATCTACTGGGCATACCTGTAGTCTCGAGGGCATGGGCTTCACAAGAAAGTGTCTAGTAGTATCCTTCTCAACATCTTGTTGCTCGACCCCCTGCTTGTCATCATTCTCCTCTTCTGAAGACGACAATACGTGCGCACCATAGTCGTCATTTAAGGCGTCCACACTCGAGTCCGTGCTGGAGCAAGAGGAAGAGCTCGAGCGAGAGCGACTACTGCTGCTTAGAGTGGTGTCGCTTGTGGCGCTGACCTCGATAGGCATCGATGATAAGCCATTGGTGTTCTTGGCCATGATTGCCATGTCGTCTTCGACCATCGCATCGTTTGACAACGTGACGGCAAATTTGCTTGCGCTTGCACTTTCAGTAGCCACGGATGTGGTTTCCTGCATCTGGCTATCACTGAGCTGGTTCTTGCTTCCACGTATACACCACTGCTATATCTACTAAAGGCTGTTAAGAATAGCTTCTTGGAGTACGTACTGCGACTGTGCGACTGTGCTATTTAGAGCCGTGACGGTAATTGCGTGAATGAGCCGGAACCAGAGAAGGAAAATCATTTTTCGTTCCGGCTATGTAACCGTTTTTGGAAAGGGTAGTAGTAGTATGTCACGAGTTTACAATCGAGTAAAATTTTTGGTGCCCCATCTAGACTTGTAACCATCAGATACGTGAACTAGTCTTCTAGACGATTACAAGGCGAGGCAGCTCGAGGATCTCACTAGGCTACGCATGAGCTTCACACATGGATCCTCGTGTTCCTCTCGAGCTCTAGAGCACGGGGATCCATCTGGGCAGCTCACCCAAGTGAAGGCAAGTCGTCCAGCTCCACCTGCTTGTGCAGCTGCAATTCTGCAGAACAAATTGTCTGGCGACTTTGGCATTTGTTCGAATCGGTGGTATAGTAATGTTGGGTACAAGTCAAGACCCTACAGTTACTGACTTCACGCAAGACGAGGATCGCAGGTTTTGGCAAGCGCGATTTTTATTCTTATGGTGATGACGTGTTGGTCAGGTGATCGATCTACTCCGCCATGATTGGCTCTGCGGAAGCGTCACACTTCAACATCGTGCCCGTCACTATACACATTCTATCGGTGCGACTTGTAAAAGATCACATCCAATATTTCGGCCAATGTTTTCCCATAGCGGATATATTTTTGGCCAATGATGATAATTCCACGAGAAAATTCAACCGTCCTTATTTGCCAAAAATTTCGCTGGAAAGTACATACGCCTGATTGTAAGTTTAAAAAAATTACATGAAGGCAAATTCCATTTCAACCTAAAGTAGCACATGTGCATGTAGAGGCAGTTACTACTTAAAATACAGAATTTACCTCCTCCGTCTGGATAACTAACTGATTGTTACCAAGTTCGGCATCGATTTGAACCAGTTTTTGAAGTACAACTAACGCTTGTCATCCACTTGCCCATCTTGACTGATCTCGGCGATCTTCAAAGGGCAGTCAATGAAACAATGTATTTCTTCCCTACATCTCAGCCATCAGACCATATAGATATATGAACGATATCACTTGATAAGCGTAACGGAAGTCTCATCGGGATGTTGTATCTAAGTGCAGGATTTTGCGAACTCATAGAGACAATTTAAGCTACAATATATATTCAGAACGTAACTTACTCCACATTCAGTTTGTACCACTGTAGTGGTTCACTCGTCTCAGATTTGGTCGACCTTATTACCCCTACTAGTAAACTGCTAGTGTCAGTATGTTTGTTGGAATGTTTAGCTTTTAACCCCGTACATGTTAGTCGCAATTTTCTCGCATAATGCAGAGTCAGGACAACAAATAAAGTGATTCCCAAATCATCTTCGCTTGTTCAGTGCCTGTCTTACGACCTACCCGTTTAGGTGGGTGAAATTTGTTGGTACTCTGCCAGCGAACGATGTCCTGACAAAAACAATAACATCTGCTGTTGTTTATAGCTGCTCTAAACGATAACGAACGGGCGACACATTGGAAATGGTCTGTCGGTCGGACTTGCTGCTGTGCATCGTCACTGACAATACTTAACGTGCTCAAACACGAGCATGCTGTTGTATCAATGACATTTATTGAATATATTCGGAAAGAATTCGGCGAGGGCGTATACAGGTTGTCCAACTGGAAATGAAGAATCTGAGGCCATAAACAGCGCTGATTTCCGCTACTTTAATGAAAGCTGGGGGTTGAGTGGGCCTCCTACGCGGACAGATCAGCAGTGGTTCATAAGCCTAGCGTAACTTTTACCAAATAGAAGACCGTCTAGTACTTTTTTCATGCAAGATGGTGGGAGGGGATGTGTGCCACAATTGTTGGTATCGAACTGGTTTGAAAAAAGGGAAAATTAGATGCATGCCCTCGCTTTTTGCGGAAATTACATGCATGCCCCTGATCTTATGAAAATTACATCCATGCCCTTGGCTGCAGCTTCTCCGCCAATGAAATTAGGGTTGGTAGATAAGAACTCGGTGTTATTAACAGTTATTAACGTTAAAAACGACGGGGGGTTCCCATGTTAATAACAGGTTTCTCCCGGTACTATTATTCTAGAAGGCATATGCAGATTTCTCCCATATTCTAGAAAGTTTGCATGTTATTTTCGCTGTTTTGACCCTTTGGCTAGGAACATAACAGGGCAGATTCCCTAACCCAACACCCCCACTGGCTCACCGCTCACGACAGAGTGACAGACAACACCAAAACCTCATCCCAATATTATCTACAACATAAATGCCAGCCGGTGGACGCCCAAAATCCGCTATATGGGAATTTTTCAGGCCCGGTAATGGAGCTGGAACATCAAAAAAGGCCGCCTGCGCCTTATACGGTGCGTCGATCTCCCCACAAGCGGAACGCATGGAGTGCACATTCAGGTATGATAATGTCACGTTCACGTGGTTGCATTTGGTAGACAATGCACTGGTAATCTCACTAACGCATGTTCAATTATTTTCATTTACAGAAATGCAATGATGCCGACCAAGAAACCAAGCAAGTTGTTGCCGCAATGGTCGACAAGCGCATGGGAATCAAGAAGCGTGTGGCAGTTCACCTGGATAATGATGACAATTACCAATCTCAAAACTGTAGCGGAGCCTCGCAGTCTCAGGAATCGGATGCTCTTCCTCCCGCAATAGTCCCGACAAATCCAGCTAACGACAGTGCCAAGGTATGACACGTGAATTTTGCACATGGCTGATGTTCTGGCTGACCAAGCTGACGACTGACGGACCGTATCACTTTAGTACTGGACCGACACTTCGAAACGCAACCATTGTCTAAGAATCAGCTGGAGCAGGCAAACCAGTATCTCGCACTTGCATTGGTGACCGGCAATGTGCCGTTCAGCTTCGTCGAGAACCCGTTTCTTCGCAATTTTTTTGCAATTATCCGTCCCTCTTACCAAACGCTGTCCAGGCGTCTTGTCGGTGGAGGTTTGCTGGAGCGCCTCGAGTGCAACAAAGTGGCCAAGATCAAGTCAACTCTGGCAAAACGTCATTTGTAACAATGGTCACTGACGGTTGGGATAATGTCCATAAGGAAAAGTAAGTACTTTATTATGTTAAGCGCCGTTGGCTGTTGAGGCTACGGGTGCGAAGTGCGCACCAGGTATGGACAGGGAGTTCGGTCTAAACATTGAGACTTTGTTGGAGGGCGAGACGTCCCGAGGCAATACTGGTTGGTACATAGTGTAACGGGGTTACATTCGGGTAACACTGAGTGTTGTTGTACACCACGGTTGAGGTCAGTATTGGCCGGGTTGAAAGGTTTCGAACATTTGGTTATTTTAACCAATCAGGGCATGAGCCCTTGGTGTGGTGGCGTGTCAGCCATCCACGTGTCAGTACACAGGTGTGTACACTACATTTTAGCTAGGTATGAATTAGGAATATTCTACTTAGTGTTACATATAGTTTATATTAGTTTAAATAATTACATATTAAATATATTCAGTTTACTTTTCACTCTTTCGTACAGACGCAGGACCTCGACCGGTCGTGCGTGTAGTGAGTGCCGTAGCGTAAGGGGAGCCCTCCCCTTAGCTACACCCTTTGTAAGGGAGCCTTGCCGTTAAGGCACTAGTAAAGGCTAGAGTAAACTAACCCGGGAAGCTTGGCCCCGAGTAGGAGAGCTCTCTCCTACTAAGCCCTTAATAAGGGCTTATCGGCTAAGTAGCGTCGAACGCCGCTTTAAGGAAAGTCTTCCTCTGTGCGCTAGCCGCACCGTGCGTATACGCACCGGCTACACATAGTCTATTGAAACAAGATATGGAAGTACTGCAATAGATAAAGAGAAGAGAGGCGGCGCATGCCGCACAGGAGGGAGCCAGCACTATTTAAGTAAATGAAATTCAGGGGTACCATTGGTGCTGTGGTGCTGCACGAGTGCACGGTGCATACCCCTGGTGATCCGATGCGGTACCGTGGAATTCAGGGCACCAGGGCCAGGGGTACCAGACTTCCAGTGGTGCGCCAGCGGCCAGTACTGATGGCGTACCCTTGTGATCCCCTGAGGCGCCTGCGTCCTGCTCCCTGCGGTACCCTGGTGCGCACCGGCAAACCGAGTGCGCACTTCGCTGAGTCTATGTAAACTGGCGATGTCGGACATGCCATTATCACAACATATTATATTTTGCCGTTATATTCAAAGTGTGCATTCCCGAGCCAAAAAAACTAATACTGGCCCTAACGTTTTTTTCAGCTGTGTCTCATGGCTTCCGGTGGACGCCAACCGGCCCCACCACCTGATTAGCTTCGAGAAGTACACAGTTACGAAGACCGGTGAGGATGTGCTGGAGGAGTTTGAAGAGATTGTGAAAACCGTCAATGAGGACTTTGGTACTGCGGTTCACGGCGTTGCCTGTGACAGCAGCGGCGCCCACATCAAGTTCCGACGTCTCGCAATACAGTAAGTACGCAGATTTTTAGCCTTTGTGACACATCCCTGCGTGATGATACTTTTTAACACTGACTGTTGTTCACATTAGACGCTTCCCGGAAATGCTTATTGGGCCTTGCATGGCAAACCAAACCAACCTGTTCATGAAGCGTATTGTTACACTTCCAAGCTTCACGCACGCCATAAAGACAGCACTCCACGCAGCTTCAACCATCCTCCAGAGCATTCGGATCCGTGAGCTCGTTTCTGCAGAAATTGGTAAGAGGGTTGCCGTTTGGTCTCCATCAGAAACACGTTGGTATTCGTTCGGTATCACTCTCCGCCATATTCTTTCACTTCGAAAAGCAATCAACGTAAGTTTTCAGTGTCTTCATTTGGCATGCCAGTCTTGTCCGTCCGACAGAATTTTTTTTAACAAGTTTCCTGTGTTATGTGATCAACGCACGCACGACGGGAACATTTCAAGATACCAACGATTCCTTCTGGACAGCAGCCGAGTCACTTGATCAGTTCCTCAGACCCTTTCCTCTCGTTCAAGCACTCAGTGAATTCGATCGCGTCACGTCAGGGCAGATCCTTGCTGCATGGAACTGTTTATTCCTGCTGGAAAAGAGGCACGTGACATTATTTCAAGCGCACAAGCAGATCATCGAGAAGGAATTCCATTCACGTTGGAAACGGTTTGTAATGAATCATCACGTTGTTTGCTGGGTGCTGGATCCGTGACTTCAAGGCATTGGCATGTCGCCAGGAGGACTTCGTCGGGCTCGTGACATGGCTATGAAGCTGTTTCGGCGCCTTTTCCCTGATGAAGACGAAGAGAAACTCCTTGAGCAGTGGACAGGATACACCCGAAAGAGTAAGTTCTTTGCCAGCTCTGCATTACGTAGAAGGAATTTTTGATTGCTGATGGCATTTATATCTTCTGTTCAAGGTGGCATATTTACCGAAGATACCGCCACCTGGAGCAATTACATTGTTCAACGTCCGGTCCAGTTTTGGGAGGAATTCACAAGTGATGGACCCGAGCTGGCAGGCCTTGTGCTCAAGGTGATCCGCTACTTCCCACAGGCTGCAGGATGTGAACGATCATGGTCATCTCTGGCAGCTACCCATACGAAGGTTTGCAACCGTCTGCAAATCGGAACATGTGAAAAACTCGAACGCATCAAAATGTTCCACTCAACGCGGACCACCAAGCAAGCAATAAAGGAGGCATACAAAAACCTTGTTGCATCGGCAAACAATGTGGAGGCAGGCTTGGACGTCCGTGAACCAGAGGATCTGATAAATGATGAAGAAGGAGAGGTAAGAATGAATTCATTTCAATTGCTCCGTTTTCTTGAAACATTCCAGGAACTCAAATATTTGTTTGTATTTTTAGAACGAGGACGCAGATGTCCCTTTCTTTGATGGTGATGTCGACAACGTCCTTGATAGGGACGATCTCCGTGAGGCCGAAGCGGATGACGATGACGAAGGAGAGGAAGTCACGGTTGAACAAGGGTTTTTGGGTGGATCTACGGGGCCTTCATGCTCGACATCACTAGCCCCAATGAGACCCAGGATGTCAACCGCTCCATGCATCTACAGATTGCAACCTCGTTAACTAGGTACCAGTCTTCATTGTGGCACGGTTTTTTGTTTGTTAATCCCTAGGTTTTTTTTATCCGGCCACCATAATACAAAATCAAAGCATTACCACATACCGTTAATATCACGGGTGAAACGTTTTGAACGTTAACAACGTGTTATTAACATATTATTAACAGGAATTAAACGTTAATAACGCGGTACAAATGTTATTAAAAGTGTGAAAGGTTAATAACAGCATGAAACGTTAATAACGTGGTAGAAAACGTTAATAACACGAAAAAAACGTTAATAACTCGGTAGAAAGTCGCCGAGGTTCTTACCTACCAACCCTAAATGAAATTGCTCAATGTATCCAAAATCGGTGGAAACGAAATAGGAGCGAACATCCAGTGAGGACTCCATTACCCCGAAGCGATGGATCACGAGCATACGACGCCCGTTCTTGGACCTCTAGCCGAAGGGCAGCGGCACGCGACAATGACGGCGCTTCGTATTGCGTGCAAGAGGTGGCAATTTCGAGCTCCTTTGAGCTCCGAACCATCAAAGCTGACAAACACCGTTACACAATCGTGTGCGCGCGCGACACTTGCCTTGGTCTCTCCATGCGGCCACGATTGCTGAGCCGGGCGGACACGTCGAAATTCGACGGTTCACGGACGAGCAAAACTGCACCGGTACAAAACATCTCGGCAACAAGAAAGCCACCGCGATGTAATCGCCGATCGCATCGACAACAAGTTGCTAGATACGCCTTATTACCGTCCCAAGGAGATACTCAACGACTTGCGTCGTGAGGAGGGCGTGACGGCAAAATACATGAAGGAGTTTCGAGCACGCGAGAAAGCTGCAAGCAGGCGAGATGGGTAGTTTGAGACGGCCTACAAACTCTTGCACTAGTTTTGCACAAAGGTGAGAGACGTCATTCCTGGGAGTCAGGTAGTGCTCGAGAAAGACGCAGAAAACCATTCCAAGCGCCTGTTCCAAGCGTTTTCCCCTTCTCTCAAAAGCTTCCGCCACTGTCGACCTCTTGTTGGCCTTGACGGAACACATCTCAAGTCGAAGTATCTTGGCATTCTCTTGTGCTCCACATCTATAGATGCTGAGGGCTCGCTGTTCCCAAACTCTTTTGATGTGGTGAATGCAAAGAACGACAGCAAATGGCTGCGGTTCATGTGTCTGATTCGAGACTCGCTCGACGACAACATCAACGGCGCCAACCTTACCTTCTTGTTGGACAGGAAAAAAAAGGTCTGAATGAGGGTGTAAGTGCTTCATTTCCAGGAGCGCATCACGCCTTTTGCATGCGAGACCTAGCAGAGAAGGTGCGCCGTCAATTCAAGAGCGTCCAATTTGTGTAGATTTTTTGGAAAGCTGCTTGGGCTGCCACCGTATCTGACTACATGACTACCTTGGCCAAATCGCTGAGCTAAATCCTGAGTTGTCTCAGTTGCGCTTATGCCTTGTGGTTGCTTACGCACCCCTTTCCTTGCGGTTCCCACCGTGATGCAGAGCCATGCTGAGGCTAAATTCTCGTCCGCAGCGCACTTTCGTCGTCGGCGCTACGGCCACATGACGAGCAACGTCGCAGAGTCGCTGAATGAGTAGATGATGGAGGCCCGCAACAAACCCATCCTCGCTATGTTGCAGACAATCCGGCGCGTCCTGATATATTGGTTCGACGAGCGTCGCACCCGCGGTAACAGTTTTGCCACAGCCCTGGATCCCTCACAGAGAGTCAATTGGCAGGTAACATAGCTCGCGCGCTCCGGTACCAAGTTTTCCGTGCCGATGAAGCCGCGTACGAGCTCATGTCGGAAACCAAGATCAACGTCTTCATGGTGGACAGAGGCGAATTGTAGCCGGTGCGTACACGCACGGTGCGGCTAGCGCATGGAGGAAGACTTTCCTTAAGCGGAGATGTGGCGCTACTTAGCCGATACGCCCTTGTAAAAGGGCTTAGTAGGAGAATCCTCTCCTACTCGGGGACAAGATTTCCCTTGGTTTACTTGTTAGACTTAACTAACGCCTTGAGACAAGGCTTCCCTTAGAAGAGAGTAGCTAAAGGAGGTATTCCTTTTTGCTACAAACACTCACAGCACGCGCGACCGATAGAGGTCGTGCGTCTAGCTGGATTGGCATGTTTTGTAAACTGAATATATATTTAATATGTAATTAGCCTAAATTAATTTAAACAAATGTAAACTATATGTAATACTAAGTAGAACTTACTAAATTCGTACCTAGCAAAAATGTAATGTACACCACCTGTGTACTAACACGTGGATGGCTGACACGCCACCACCAAGGGCTCCTGCACTGATTGGTTAAAATAACCAATAGGTCCAAACCTTTCGGACCGGTCAATACTGACCCCAATCGTAGTGTACTTACGTACACAACATAACTAAATGTAACCAGAATGTAACCCTGTTACATCCTCTCCCATCAAGACTATTGCTTACGCAATAAATCAATTTTAGTTGGAGAACTACAAATGCCAGAAGTTTTGGCTAAACATGAGCACCTTAGTGGTGCTGAGGGTTCACTCGGGAAGAGGACGGGAACTATTCCGATAACTCGGAAGCGGGTGCCCTTGGGGATATCTCCCCCAAATCTGACCGCTCCGACAGCGCCGAACGGCGTTGTAGGCAGTCCAACTCGTTCCCCACACGTGGGGAAAACGCACTAACTCGTTGGCCACCTTTACCAACTGAGGATGATGAATCCGGGTGGCCGAAGGCGACCATAACCGATGAGCCAGACACGGATCAGGAAGCCCGACGTGCCGTACCGGCACGGAAGGGTCCTCGTGACCCTCAAAAGAAGGCCAAAAACGAGGTGAAGAGAGGTTTAGCCTCCCTTATCACCGGCCCTGCGGCTGAACTGCCGCCTGAGCTCGCGCGACGGAAACAACTCCGGGCAAGACTGCTAGCACCAAAGCAGTTCACTGTGAAATCATACCGAGCACTCCTCGGGAAACAGGCACGGGGTGCCGTCGTTGAGCCCCTCCACGAGGTTCCCTTCGTCCATCTGCAAGACGAGGATGTCGAGGAGGCCGAGCGGGCATTACGCGCTTGGGCGGAAGGGGAGAAGCAACTCCCTAGCTTCGACGAGCTGTACAACAGCTATTCCGAACGCGCCGTTCGGATAGAGAGGGAGTTGCGCTTGGCGTATGCTCAGGCCAAAGAAACCGCTAGGGCAATTACCTGCCTCTGACTACACGCGCCCTGCTATCGGTGTGGTGCCGAAGAGCAATGCAAACTATGCATCTGCCTCCGGAAAACTCCCAGCTACTGGTAGTGAAGGGGCTTCTTCCGCCCCTTTGGTCGTTGACTCTCAGCGGGGTTCTCCCGCTCGAAAGCGTCAACGACTTCACGGCAATCCTGCCTCAGGGTAGTCTGGGACTCCCACAACTCTGTGAATGTGGATAACCTTTCCACTTCACCAGGTACTGGGTCTCACCCCGATCATGGCGTCGTGCCATCAGGCGCTCCACATGGTAATGCGGAATACCCTCCGTATCGAGAACTGGCGGAGGAGGTCGCACTATTGCGACGTGAGTTCCACGAGCGCTGTGATAGACACAGCTGTCGCATCCAGGATGTCCAAGATGGACTCCGCGACGATGGGAGTGCGAATGAACGCATCGATAAGCGGCTTGTATCTCTCGAATCCGCCGTTGCGGAGTTTCATGGTCGAATTTCGACCCTGTCGGCGCTATTCCGACCTGTCGTGCCTTTTGGCTACCCGACTACCCAACCTCCCCCAAGAGTGGGCGCGCCTACGGGTTATGGTACGGCTTAAGCAAACCAACATAGAAGGTTGGATGCGTACGCATCACCTTCGGAATGTCCAATGTATACGCCAAGACCTTTCGGGCTAGCACCTTGAAAGGACCCATAAACCTGGGGCGCAGTTTGTTCCTTAACACATTCGAAACTGCAAGCGTTGGAAGGTTTTTAGCGTTTAATAAAACTCTTTATCCTACTTGATACATCTTTCTGTTACGCCGACCCTTGCAGTCGGCCTGTTCGTTCTGCTTGCCTTGGCTTTCCGCTATGGCATCGCAAACGTGTCATAATACACTAAGGCGCGTCGATAAAAACTTATCGATGTGCTTTCGCACAGATACAGGGATGACATCAGGGAATCCTCCCCCCTTAAGCCCTGGGCCACACATACGTGTCGTCAACGGAACCCTCGGATTCACTAATCCGTTCACGTAGAACGGGGTAAACCCCGTAGATGCATGAACATAATTGTTAATAGCAAATTCGGCCATAGGGAGCATCTCACTCCAACTCTTTGGAGAATCCGGACACAAACTCCGGATAATATCCTCTACAACGCGGTTAACGCGTTGTAGAGGAGCCAGTTTTGGGGCGCGTTGTTTAAGGTTCTAGGCACCAAGCTCCTTATGTCCACTGCGGATCATCCGCAGACGGACGGACAAACGGAGCTTGGTGCCTAGAACCTTAAACAACGCGCCCCAAAACTGGCCGGTAAAACGGGGATCCCGATCCAATACAACATAATCGGGTAGACCATGCTGTCGAAAGACACGGTCTAGGAAGACTTTCGCTGTTCCTTGTCCATCAATGGACTCTGGCACCGCCGCCAGGTGAGCCATCTTGCTCAAACGGTCTACAAAGACCAAAATTCCGGTGTTTCCGGACTTATCCTTCGGAAAACCGAAGATAAAATCCATACTAATGGATTTCCAACACTCCGTTGGAACGGACAAGCTCGCCAAAGGCGCAGCTGTCTCTGCAGAGGGTTTGACCCTCTGACACGTCTCACAGGTGCGAATATAGGCACCGACCCACTTATACATTTTGGGTCACCAATACAAAGCGCTTAAAGCGCTGTAGGTCTTATCCCGACCTAAATGACCCCCGGTAGGGGCGTCATGTGCCTCAAAGAGAACTCTTTAATTCAGTTCCTAATCATGAGGAACAACCACCCGCGGAGTGTCCTCCGCGCTCGTGCTATAATATAGCAAACCGTCACAGTATTTGTAACGGTGGAACCGAGCTCTAGATCGACTTGACAGGGTAGGCACAGACGAGCCTAGTCCCTTTCCACCCAACGCGCTGATAAGCGCAGTACATTGTGGGCATTTCTCATACGCCTGGCGTATGAGATCCACAACAGACGAGGTGATGAATGTCGCGTGAGCGAGCTAGTAATCGGGACGACGCGACAACGCGTCTGCAAGCACTTTCTGCTTGCCAGGTTTATATTTAACCTCAAAGTTGTACTCCGCAAAGAAGGAGAGCCCACGGGACATCCGTTGCGAGAAGTGAGGCGACTTTGTCGCTGTCCGTAAGGACGCGTGGTCAGTATAAACCACGAACGGCTTTGAGCCGAGTAGGTGAACCCTAAATTTGACAAGGGAATACTTCATAGTAAGTAGCTCCTTATCATGAACGGGATAATTCCGTTCTGCAGCTTTAAGCTGCCTCGACTCAAACGAAATCACGCGTTCCCGTCCCGCGTCGTCTGCTTGTAACAAATCACATCCGATCGCGAAATCGGAGGCGTAGCAGACGACGCTAAAAGGTTTCCCGGAGTCTGGGAGGGCAAGAACGGGGGATTTTTACAAGCTCCCCTTAACCGCTTCAAAAGCGTTTTGGGGTTTTGTTTCCCAACACCAATCAACATCCTTCTTAAGAAGGTCGGTCAATGGCTTCGCCATTTCAGCGTATTTATCTCTGTATTTATGGAGATAATTGGCTAATCTAATCCGTTTCCGTAAATCTCTAAGATTTACAGGCGAAGGACACTCCACAATGGCTTTCACTTTCGCGGGATCCGCCCGCACTCCATCCTTACCGATGAAGCATCCGAGGAAAGGAATTTCCTCAGACCCCAAAATATATTTGGATGCGTTTGCATATAACTTATGCTCCCGCATACATCGAGCACCGCTCGAAGATGTATTAGGTGCGTCTGAACATCAGACGAGTCGCCTTCCGCGCGACTATGAACGAATATATCGTCAAAGTACGTCTGAGAGTTTTTTTCTATGAGGGCGGAAAAGTTGAGTCACCAAGCGATTAAAAGTCGCTGGTGCATTCGAAAGCCCTTGTGGCATAACAAGCCACTCCCACAGCATGCCACTAGCGTGCTGACCGCTGTAAGCGGAATATCGGATGCTCGCATGAGAAGCTGATAATACCCGTCCACCATATCTAAGGCACTGTACAAAGTACAGCCCGACATATTGTTCTGGAGGACGTCCTTCTGAGGAATCGGAGTTTGCATGGGTACAGTAGCTGCATTCAGCTTGTTGTACGCATGCACAATGCGCCACTTCCCGTTCGGTTTACGAACACAAAAAGTGGGAGATGAGTGGGGAGACTTACTCTCCCGTACCGTCCCTGCCTCTTCTTTCCCCTTGAAGAATGCGTCGATGACGTCGCATTGCTCCTTGGGGAGAGCCCACCGCCAAGTGAAGCAGTATTTGGTTCCAGGAACTAAATCGATTTTGTGGTGAAGTGCAAGAAAAAATTGTTGACCAGTTTGTACCAGTGTACCGGTTTTCAAGGCAGATCGATCTGGTTGGCTGAAACGACGGAGTATTTTGGGCCAATCGTGTGCGAGAAGTGTAAAGATCAAGTAAGTCACATGATATTGCGTGTACTTACACTTTTCATGTTTGTACATATTGGGGACCGTAGGGAGATAGTATTGGTTAGTTATTTTTTGGCCTTTTAACTGACAGCAAGGAAGTCGTTAGCATCTTTGCTAAGTACGTTGGTCGCCTCTGCACGCCGCGGAGTGTTTGGGAGAAGAGGGTAGAGTAATCCCCTCTAGCTCATTATACCCGGCCGGGACGCGTTACAGACGCACTTGGCCCGCCGGAAGTCCCTCGACGGGAGTACGCATTGGTCGGCTTCACAAGCCCAAGTCACACACGTTTGGAACGTGTAAGCAAGTTTTTGGATTGTTACGTGGAGATATCGTTTGTGGAGTTTGTTACGTCCTCGTTGGATCTCCATATTCGAATATTGGTCTTTTATTCTCGCATTGGTTGGGATCTACAATCGGTTAAGCGATCTTCACTTTTGGGGTATACTTGCTCTGAGTATAATTGGTCTGCCCGTACCCAGGGTGAAGAGTTCCGCACAGGGTACACTACCCAGCACGGTCTCACATTTAGACCACAAGTCAATTCCCATCACCGATCCACCGAGTGTTTTACCAGCCCATTCCATCGGGTACACAAGGTGAGATGACAAACAAATCTGACCAGGCGTCCTGTGTTGATGATCGGTCGTCTGCCAGCAGCGGTCGATCAGATCGGATCGTAGGCGAAGGTTCGCGGAGTACCCCACCCCCGTCGGTTGGAAGGCTGGGCACGATGGCGGTAAGGTTTTCGACAATACGGTGTTCGATTTTGAACTTGACTCCACCACAATGGTGCGCGTGCCCGGATCACTTGGTGATCATGGATATCACCGAGATTATATCTTGCGAAGAATTGATTATAACGAGTTAAATGTGGAATCGTTCTGGAGAGGACATAAGGAACGGCTATCGCCTTATGTTCTCGTTGTCGATAAGGATGGCGATGTCCGATCTGGCCGGGTGGAGGACCAGATCGGGATTAATATTTTTTCCTCCCCATAAGGCTCCCACCGGAGCCTATCGGGACTATAGCAAGTCTTGCTATAGTTCCGGAAAGGATCAGGACTTTTGTCCTGATCCTATGCATTTGAATGAATGTTTTGACGAAGAGAAAATAAAAAGTTAAAACGACTTGGAGGCTGATCATGACGATCCAGTCCACCCTCCCAAGGTTCCCATGCAGAGGCTCAGAATTCCGTCCGAGGAAGACGACTTGGAAGAAAAGTCGCAGGTCGGGGATGGGGTCATCAAAGAAGAAGACCTGACCAGGATGTATTACATCCACGAGTTGGAGCGTTTTATTCGTGAAGACCAGGTCATGCAGATCTTAAACCCCCAGATCCCCGATCGCCTTCTCGGACCCACCACCGAGCCAATCCAAAGCGATCGGCCGTTGCTATTGGTGAAGAACCTGCTGGCGATGTTGGCCGAGGTCAGCGTGAAAGTGCGAAACCTCGCCAGCGTACAGAAACTGTTCGATCTTGATGCTTGGAGGCTGGAGATGTCGATGTCGACCCTCCATGACCATTTGGTGCCGTTGGCGGGGGCGGTTCTCCGCCCAACTCCCACCGTGGCATTGAAGGTCGCTGAGGCCACGGCAGCACACGATGAGGTGTGTTCCGATGATAAATCGCTGTATCAGTCTCCGCCTGTCTCTAATAACTCATCGAAGTTGGAGGTCGGTGTTGAGCGGATGACCATGGGGGTGGATCATACCCCATGGAAGCATAAAAGGGACGTGCGGCAGCAAGGGGATGCATGCCAGTCGGGTCCCCAGGACCTCCCACAGCTTCAGTACCTCCAAGGGAGGACACCAATACGTTGCCCATGACCCAAGCTAACCTCCAAGCCATGTTTGAAACGATGATGGAGCGTTTCATGGGAGACCGATGCCGATCGCCTCTGCGCCCACATGCCCAGGACCGATCTGCCCGGCAAAATGTCAATATTTGCCGGGATGTGGATATGGAGTCATTGGCATCAGCGGATAAGGCTATCCGAGGTGGTAAACCAGTTGGCAAAGGAAGACACAGGCCGCGGCCAGCCCGACCGCGCCGATCAAGCAAGAATAGCGATTACCACATGGAGTCGGTCGGCGATCCGGATGACCACTATGGGTCAGACGGTGCAGGGGCGGGCAGAACGCGTAAGGCTAACCTAGCCTCTACGACCGCATTTGATCGTGGATTTACTGCGATCCCACGTATTCGTATGGCTGCGACTACGGATCTCAAGGACTTTACAGGCAAGGACGCCGACGAAGAGCAAGCCAGGTCGTGGTTTGGTCGGGTCAAGTCTTCTTTCTTAAGGGATCAGACACAAAAAATGAACGGTGTCTGATATTCAGGGATCTGCTAAAAGGACCGGCTGCGAACTGGATCCAACACTTGAGTCGGGATGTCCGATCTGACTGGGATCTGCTATGTTCAGAATTTGAGGGGCAGTACTGCAACTCCGGATTCTCTAGCGCCCGCAAATACCATCATATGCAGAAGCGGGGCGACGAGACGCCGATCGAGTACTTGCACCGCATAAACGTGGGCGCAATTCGCGCCGGGATAGTGATCAAGGAAGGCAACCCGCCGACCGGTGCCGCTATGGAGCACGTGGGTCACTCTATCAGTACCCTTGATGGCTAAGAGCTGGCAGATCAGATCACTCTGCTGCGCCTAAAGGATGTGACGGAAGTGTAGCAGACGTTGCCGACGCTGCAACACTCGCGCAGTATGAGAGCGAAGGTCGCCGTTGGATCGGGTCGCTACAGATCGAAGACCCAGACCGATCCGGTGAAGAAGCCCCTAACCAGATCGGCCCGTGCTATTAAGGCGATCGTGACTGAATACAGCACTGGGTCGGAGGAGAAAAGTAGCGGCCTGTCCAGGCGGGAGTGAGACGAGGATTAGTATTGCAACGTTTTCGTCACGGAACCTGCCCCAAGTACCAGATCGACGCCTAACCAGGCAGTTCGGAAGGGCAGGAGTGGGAATAAGTCCGATCCGGACCTACCTCGCAAGAAGTGTTCTCACTGCGGGTCAAGCAAGAACGATGGTGGGGACTTCTGGAAGAAGCTGATATTCAAGAAGTGCGAAAGACGCAACCACCCCACCGATCACCGCCTCTTCGTGTGCAAGTCATGTGGAGAGATCCACGAGGCCGGACAGTACAAGATCGAAGAGTTCTTCAATCTGATGCGCAAGTGGTATGTGCAGGGTAAGCACGCGGGGATGCTTCCACCGGACGTGGGGAAGATGTTAAACTAGAACGCTCGCCAGGTTGGAATCTGGATCGAGCCGAGCGATCTACGCTTGGCATCTATGCATATGTCGGCAAGGAGAATAAAACCGACAATACATGTTATGTTCTCAATTGCGTCGATCGGGATCATCCGGTCTACAGTCTCACGACCGATGAATATTCCCGATCGAAGGCGGTCATGCAGCTGGATCTGCTGCCTGGGAATCTCGCGGATACTGGAAGTATCCTGCGCCCGACAAATGGTTTAAGCAGGCGAAAGCCTGTGGTAAGATAAACAACCAGAAGGCAACGAGTTTGTTCGACTCTGGGGACAAAGTCTAAATTATCGACTCCGCCTTTGCTCGTAAGGTCGGATGTCGTATAGACGATACCCAGATACATGAATGCGCTGGAATTGGGGAAAATCCTTACATGACCGAAGGAAGGACGCGCGTGAAGATCACCCTATCGGGTTCTCTGGTTTACTTCTTCAGCGCTTGGGTTGGCAAGCTGGCCGGTCAGGATGCCATGTTGGGCATGGATTTTATGGTGACGGCGGGTATTCGCCTAGATATGTCTCATGGAGTGCTTATACTCCCGGATCAGGTCCAGATCCAGTTAGCTGGTTGGCGGCCCCTATACGGATCGCACACCGATCTGGTCAGGTGGGATCAAGATGTCACCATTCCAGTAGGCCAATCCGCTGATACCCCGGTCGATAAAGGTATTCGATCAAGGAAGTTATGGGTGACCAGGGGCGACCGGTGGGTGCCGACCTTTGTGAAGAGCGCCGGCCGGTTTGATTACGTTCGAGTCACTAATATCGGTGACAAGCCGCTTACGCTCGACAACAATAATATTGTTGACATGTGGCAGGCGGAAGGGAAATTGACAAGAAAGATGGGGTTCGTCTCGATCGGATCGAGACGGTATGTTGAGTGGCAGAACTTGGCATACCAAGCGACCACCGATCTGGTCAGCGATGATGGACCGGTGGAAGAAGATACCTCGCCTATTGTGGAACGACCCAGCTATGTAATCCCGAAGAAGATGTTGGTTCGGAGAAAGGCACCGCAGTCGCCGGACACGGTGGACCATCAAGCAGATGAGCCAAGGTTCGTCAACATGGTGGTTTCACAAGAACAGGCGACAGAGGAGTCGGAAACAGAAACAGAAAAAGGGGAACATGGGATTGATGCGGCGGACCATGATGGCGCGCCTAAGCAGATCGATGGCGTTGAAGAGAAGCCCGCCGATCGGGAACAGCAGTGTGCAACCGATCAGGACGATTTGGGTGATGTTGCCCCAGAATACGATCAAGTTTGTATCCATGAGGGCGGGGATCAGTACATACACGAGCTGGAGAGCCATATGGCAGTACTCCCTGAAGTGTCTGCTGATCCGACCGAAGTCACCTCGGACGATCTGCAAGTGGGTGATCGGGATGTCAACAGACCCTATCAGATCGATCAGCTAAAGAAGATCATATGGAAAAAGAAACATCTGCTGATCGGGAAATTCAGCGCCTTACCCCCTGCTGCTCGCGGAGCGATCTGTGACATCGATGTTGGTGATGCCAAGCCGATTGCCCAGCGATGCCGACGTGTGGCGCCACAGTACCGCGAAAAATTGTCCGATCTTATTAAAGGACTGTTGGCAACAAAGATCATTAAGCCGTAGACCTCGCCGTGGGCCTCACCGATCGTGATTGTGATCAAGAAGAACGGCGTAGAAATCAGGTTGTGTATCGATTATCGGTTGGTAAATCGGTTGACCAAGCTTATGGTGTACCCGATGCCGCTGATCAGCGATCTGCTAGAAGATCTCGACAAGACGCTATGGTATTGCTCACTGGATATGGTAAGTGGATTTTGGGTGGTTTCGATGACCGATCGGGCTCGCGAGATTTCCGCATTTTTTACGCCGTTCGGTCTGTTCGAGTGGAACCGTATGCCGTTCGGTTTGAAGAACGCGCCCCAGATCTACCATAGGCTGATCGACAACGCATTATATGGACATTTCAAGATCAGTACCGATCGGGACCCCACCGAAAACCATGATGTATTTACAGAGGGTGAACCCGATCGGGAAAGGAGACCGTCCGTTCTGGGGAGGCGATCGTATATCGACGACATTCTGATCCCCTGCCTCGTCATGGAGCGATCTGTGCGAAAAGGTTGAACGGTTGTTGGAGACGTGCGATCGCTGGAACCTGTCGATAAGTGCTGTGAAGAGTTTTTGGGGCATGTCCAAGGTCGCCTATTTGGGTCATATGGTATCAATCAGTGGGATGGAGGCTAATCCTAAGGATCTGGAGTCACTGAACAACCTCCCGTTTCCCAGATCACTGAAGGCAATGCAGTCCTTCTTAGGGAGCTTAAATTACTACAGCCGCTTCATTGAAGACTTCGCGGTTTACGCGGCCGAGTTGTACGAGCTCCGGGAAGTCGACTACCATATGTTGCGCGAAGGAGATCGGGAAACTTTACGGGAGGGCTGCGACTCTGATCTGCCCGCAGATTTTCCGCAGTGGAGGCAGACGATCACATGAAGCGTGCAAAGGTTGCTTTCGGTATGCTGAAGGCCAAGATGGCGACGGCACCGATTCTCAGACACTTCAATCCGGAAAAAATGCCAATCGTCATTGTGTACGCTAGTAGGTGGGTCATTTCTGCCACTCTAGTGCAAGAACATGATGAAGTGTACCACCCGGTCACTTTTACGAGCCGGACATTGAAGCCGAACGAGGTCAACTATGGGATCGTCGAAAAAGAAGTTCTGGCTTTACTACGGATCTTGGATGTGTGCTACAACGTACTGTTCGGCCGATCTGTAAAGGCCCTATCGAGAAAGTCGACATTGGCTTGGCTGTTATCAGCCAATGGGATGGACGGTCGGCTTGGCAGATGGTCAGCGATCTTGTCACAGTGGTCCCTCGAGGTCGTCAAGTACACCAAGGCGGAGGAAGAGATATTGGGCACATTGGCCGCCAGTATCACCCCTCGGTCTGAAGTGGATGCAGCTCCGATGGCGATTTACCCAAGGAAGTAACCCCGACAATCAATCTCACGGCCGCCACCGATCGTCGATCGGGATGAGGAACTCCTGGTCTTGAGTTTCGACGGATCGGCTAGCGTGAAGAAGAAGGTCGACTCCTATAGTGCCATACTGTGGAAGTTACCACAATGGTCTATAGTAGAAGCCGCCGCCGATTTCACGCCTAACATAACGGTCAACGAGGCGGAATATCGGGGACTACTTCTATGTCTTGATCTGCTGTCATC